>JAOTAX010024081.1:0-11893 GCA_025629825.1 Erythroxylum guanchezii
TTTAACATATTGGATTAATCTTTAATGGATTTTATATGCATACTTTTATGAATAATTTGTATTTGTTTTCACCAATTTTTAATAATTTTTATCATACATATTGATATGAATAGGTTCTGGTTACCCTGAAACTGAACCTAAAAATAGGTTAACCGATCCTATAGGTTTTTTAGGTTCAGGTTCAGGGTCGTGAAATTGCCGAATATGACATTAAGGTTCAGGTTCAAGTTATTTATGAACGGCTCAGGTTACCTTACCATGAACACCCCTACTTTTGGATGTGCTTGCTACCTATGTTTAAAACCATACAATCAACACAAGTTTCAATTTCATAGTCAAAAATGCGTTGTATCTCGATTTTGCATCTCAGTAGAAAGGCCATAAATGCTTAAGTGCTTATGGGAAAATTTTTATCTCCAGACATGCTGTATTTGATCCATTTATGTTTCCTTTTGCCACAAGGTTTTTACATCAGAAAGTTAACATATTTGAAATAGATAGTGGAATACCTCTCTTAATCCGCAATTCAAACATGTCGGTGTTCTCTGCTTTGCCTCAAAGACAAGAACCGAATGCCCTTAACACCTCACCTGTTCATGCTTCATTTGGAAACCATTCTATACCTTGGGACATTTCTCCTATCATCAACTCAACCGATATCTCCTCCATAAACATATATGATAGTCTGCCTCCTTCAGAAAATCTAGTACCTCCATCCTACCAACTCAATCAACATCCAATGACAACAAGGGCCAAGGATGGGATTTTCAAGCCTAAATATCCTTTCACTGGACTTCTTTATGCAGAAGACTCAGATTCCTTATCAGGAATCGCTGAACCATTTTCAGCTCAAAATGCACTTGCATCGCCTCACTGGTGGCAAGCATTGGAGTATGAATTCGATGCCTTACAACGAAACAAAACATAGATCTTGGTTCCTTGCAACGGTACACAACAACTTATTGACTGTAAATGGGTATTCAAAACCAAGTTTAAAGCCGATGGTTCTATCCTAAAACATAAAGCTCGGTTGGTTGTAAAAGGTTTCCAACAAGCTGCTAGAGTTAATTATGGTGAAACATTCAGTCTGGTGATCAAACCAACCACCATCTGTGTTGTACTGACGATTGTTGTTACCTTTTAGTGGGAAATACGACAGCTTGATGTGAATAACACATTCCTAAATGGCTTTCTTCAAGAAGACATCTATATGCAACAACCCGAAGGCTTCCTTGATCAACAACGACCTATCCATGTGAGTAAGTTGGTTAAAGCCATTTACGGCTTAAGGCAGGCACCTCGAGCCTAGTTTGATCGCCTACGGATCACATTACTGCAATGGGGTTTTAAAAATGCTAGGAGTGATGTCTCTCTATTTTTACTTCATATAGACAACCTCACTGTGTTTGTCTTGATCTATGTCGACGATATTTTGATCGCTGGTAATGATACTGCATACCTAAAATCTTTTATACAAAGACTGAATGCACTCTTTTCTCTCAAGGATTTAGGACCTCTATATTATTTCCTTGGACTGGAAATCTACAGAGATAGCTTAGGCATGTACATGAACCAAGGTAAATATATTCTTGACCTGTTAAAGAAATTTAATATGCTGGATTGTGCTTCTTTATCTACTCCAATGGTTGCTGGTCGACAATTCTCTTCAACTGATGGAGAACCCATGTCAAATCTTACCATGTATCGACAAGCTATAGGTTCACTTCAATATTTAACGATTACTCGTCCAGATATAGCATTTTCGATGAACAAACTCAGTCAATTCTTATCTCACCTAACAACCATCCATTTTCATGCAGTTAAACGTATTTTACATTATCTCAAAGGCATTTATGGACTCCATCTAAAGTCATTCTCCTCACTTCAGCTGATGGCTTACACCGATGTAGATTGGGCTACTGATATAGATGATCGGAGATCAATGGTAGGATTATGCGTGTATCTTGGAGGCACATTAGTGTCGTGGTCTTCACGGAAACAACGAGTAGTTTCTCGATTAAGTACATAATCTGAATATAGGGCATTAGCTGATGGCACTGCTAAGGTTAAATGGTTAAGTTCACTGCTATCTGAACTTGGTTTTCTCCTCTGACAACCTTCGATACTATGGTGTGATAATATGAGCACAGGAGCACTAGCTGCAAATCAAGTCCAACATGCTGGCAGTAAACATATAGAGATTGATGTTCATTTTATTTGAGATCTAGTTCTGTCTGGCTTCATCGATGTCCGATACATTTCCTCCTCTCATCAAGTAGCTGATTGCTTAACCAAAGCATTGACACACTCTCAGTTTTTATATTTAAGGAACAAACTCGGGTTGTCTATCACACCCTCTCGTTTCAGGGGAAATGTCAGAACATAACTGATTTACATTATTCATCATTTCTTTATGTACAAATATTCTTCTCTCTCCCCTTTACTGTCAGACGTGTATATTTTCTGTTACATCGTTATGATTCAATTGTACTACTGTATCGTACACTTCACTATATATAATACGTAAACTTGAGCATGCAAGTGCGTCTCAGTTTTCCTCATTCTCCATTGTTGTATTTTCTATCTACTTTCGACACCTCAGACGAAGCTGCCATGGCCTATGACACTGCTACTCGTAAGCTCTATATGTCCATAGCAAAACTCAACGTGCCTAAGTCGTACCCCATCGACCGGTTCTCATCTATAAATTTACAAATGGGAAACTAAGCTTAAAAACTTCACGATAATCCCCCAGATTTGCAAGTCCCATTTGTCATCAAGAGAGAGAAGTTTTATTTTAAGAAAGCAAGCCTATATTACCACTTGGTAATATGCGGCCAGTAGAAGAAATAAATTAATATTAAAAATTGTCAACTCGATATATGACAATTTTTCTGTTATTTTGTAGTTGTATTTAAACATTTTCTAAATATTAAAGTTTTATTTGTACAGTTTGAAATTTTAAGATTAAATTTATCGATTAATGTAAAAATTATGATTAAAACTAACTCTTTACCTTTAATTTTCTAAAAGTCTAAATCACTTAAATTCTATAACATAATTAATGCATCAACACAACAAAACATGAATCATAAATTTGTACCTTATTGTACAAGTTGATCCTTTTTATTATTTACCTTGAACTGCTTCTTAAACTGATTCATCACGAACACTATAATTGCACAAATGTTTGACCCCTAATGATATCGACAGAGCATGTTAAAGAACTTTACAAGTGGTGTAAAGAGGGTCAAATAAGAAGTGTTTCCTTTAGAGTCTAAGTTTATTTATATAGAGTTTGTACCTTTTAATAATTTAATTGAAATAAAACTTTAATTGCAATTAAACTTTAATTATAATTATAATTAAATACTAATTAGTCCTGAATAAGACTCAAATAAGGTCTTTATTAATTAAAAAAAATCATATTTGATTCTAAAGTTCTCAACTTTACAATTAAGTATAACTTGATTAAAATATTTTTTTTCTTCAACTATTTTTTGTATATAATTTATTAAGTTCCTAAATATTTTGACAATAAATATAAACTATAATCCTAAATCATATTTAGGATTAGCTAAATTAAAATTCTTTAATTTATTTCTAATTGTCTAATTAAATAATTAATATTTATAAATCAAGATTGGCTTCTACTAGCATAGCATGATCAACCAAATATTAGTAGTATGAAAGTGATTTTTACTAATCGTTATGTGCATGCTTTTCTTTTATTCAATTCTTTCGTTATACAATGTTATGATTAGACATAGAATATGAAATTAATGCTTACTCCATTTGAATCCAATTATGTTAGTTCTCTATCATTAATAATTAATTTTATTAATGACATTTGAAAAATATATTCAAAATGTCATTCTATCTTAGCTAAATATTTTCTAAATAAATATTAATCAAGAACAATGAAGCACTCTCCAATATCACCATATAATGATTATATTATTAATGAGATAGTGGTTTAATGAGAAAATTTTACAAGATTATCTATAGTGGATATTTGTTTAAATCTTACAACTTCTATCTCAATTATTATCATAATTACAAGGAACTTCCAAAATATGTACTTGAATTTTTATGAGACCCTAGCCCCTTTTATATGCCCAATTGCTCTAACATTCTATAGTACATCACTATTTGAATAATGTAAGAAACTATTGAAATAATGCAAGAAACTATATCAAGTTCATTAAATAACTTATTAATCCAAATAATCATTTCCACTAAATGAATATATTATGGCTAAATTAGAAATTTATGCTACATTGAAGTTTTTTTAATCTCAGAATAATTTATGCTACATTGAAGCTTTTTTAATCTCAAAATAATATTATTCTAAGTAAAATATACCTTAATTAGGATTTACTTCTAAATTTAATATCCATATAACCTTGAACTCAAATATCAACTCCTCTATAGAATAATTGATATCTTTAATACTTCACAACTTTTAGTGCATTATCTATGTATTTGAAATTATAATAGGTAAGCAACTTTCACTTTTATCTCTATAGATCTAATTTCTACAATTAAGTTGTCACTTTTCGTATCCAATAAAAGTTGCTCTAGGACTACCATGTCTTTAACAATTGAAAATGTGAATTACTATTCTCTTTAAGAATTGAATGGAATGAGTACTAATTATCAATTTGGATGGTCATTCTTTTGTATTATCTTAAACAATTGGTGAGAATTTGACCCTTTAAGATTGGATTTCAAATGGTTATTCTTCTGAGTGAACATTCTTGATTATTATATTGCTAGAACTTGCTTAGGTGTTGTTGGGCTTGGGTCCTGTTATTTATCCCGAGGAAACCATTTGAGGCAGTCGGGGAGGGTCATGCGAAAAGGAAAGTTAAAAACTTCAGTTTAAGAAGAATTTCAGCGGCAACAATTGACGGGTTTGCTGTGGCAAAACTAAGGTAACATTTTTAAGGACCTTTCGAGAGAAGTTCACTGCGGCCAACATCTAGCTTTGCCACGGTGAAGTCTCAAGCTCGAGCAACAGTACCCTTCGGGAAAAATACGCCACAGTAAAAGTTTAGCGTTGCCACGGTGAAGTCCCCAGATCAAATCCAAGTACCTCTTGGGACAAATAGGTCTCGGGGAAGTTACAAAAAAATCAAGTAAAATTACCCTTTGGGAAAGGTTCGCCGCGGCCAAGGTTTGGCTTCGCCGTGTTGAAACCTTCAGTTCTGAAACCCAGAACCTAACATTCAAACATGAAACTCTGCACTTACACATTACCAATTTCCCACAACCATGAACAACTTAACCAAAGAAAAATGTAACCATACACAAATTATGAATCTCATTATTATGTTGGGCTTGGGTCTCGTTATTTATCCCGAGGAAACCATTTGAGGTAGTCGGGGAGGGTCATACGAAAAGGAAAGTTAAAAACTTCAGTTTAAGAAGAATTTCAGCGGCAACAATTGACGGGTTTGCTGTGGCGAAACTAAGGTAACATGTTTAAGGACCTTTCGAGAGAAGTTCACTGCGGCCAACATCTAGCTTTGCCACGACGAAGTCTCAAGCTCGAGCAACCGCACCCTTCGGGAAAAATACGCCACAGTAAAAGTTTGGCTTCGCCACGGTGAAGTCCCCAGATCAAATCCAAGAACCTCTCGGGACAAATAGGTCTCGGGGAAGTTACAAAAAAATCAAGTAAAATTACCCTTTGGGAAAGGTTCGTCGCGGCCAAGGTTTGGCTTCGCCGTGTTGAAACCTTCAGTTCTGAAACCCAGAACCTAACATTCAAACATAAAACTCTGCACTTACACATTACCAATTTCCCACAACCATGAACAACTTAACCAAAGAAAAATGTAACCATACACAAATTATGAATCTCATTACTAAACCGAAATAGAGTTTGAAAATTTTTTTAGTTACATATCAAAACTACATCATTAGCTTAATACAAAATACATATGGATGCTCATGTTCAATATGCTGCTAAAGCTACCCAAAAGTAATTAAACTAACTTAGTTACTAAATGTAGCTATCTCGAAGTTTCCAAATGCCTTGCAAGGATCAACGATCTTCTCGTTCTGCACCTGAGAAGAAAATAGTGGGCTGAGCTATAAAGCTCAGTGGCTAATATATTTATAGCCATTAGCAACAGCCACACAATTAAACATATATACATACATCTATATCTCATTTTATTTAAGTAATTCAATCATTAACCATTTTAGCTCAAAAACTCATAGTTAAGGAAGTTAACGCATAACACATAACATGTACATTTAACCATCAAACATAACACTCAAATGCATCATACTTGACAAATCAAAGATGAAATGCACAAACAAATGACTTGAGAGTTCCATGGATCAAAGTGGCAAAATCGAAGTTTACACCATGAACAAAATGAGTTCGTTCTTAGGATCTCATATGCCACAAGTGGGCAACCGGGAAAAGGCTTAGTCAACGTGCACATGATGAATGAACTGGTTTCTCTTTTGCCTAAACACAAGCAAATTCTATGCTCAATTCAATTAATCACATATATTCATACTTTCATGCATCTCATGCTTTGTCCTCTTTTTCAATTATACAAAATGTCATAGCATCTTTCAAGGTATGACATAATAATACATCATAATGCAATTTCCAATATTCACAACAATTCAAATTCAAGAAATTTAAACATACACATGTAGGAAAGAAATTTGCCCATTTACACAATAACTATAAACACATTACCCACCTAAATTGCTTGGAGAATCCAACTCAATTGTGCCTTTCCTGTTGCTCTTGGGTAAGATTTTTTTTGGTTTCCTAAGACAAACCAAATTCCCATTCAACACAACAATCAAATGGAAAAATTCATAAAACTTTAAAAATAAAAATGATAAAATTAAGCTTAAACTTAACCTACCCATAGTCTATCTAGGTTAGAAAAACAAAAGCCTAGTTTAGAAATCCATGAAAATCAAAATGGTCTCTTCTTTCTTTCTTCCAACACAAACCCATTTCTCTCTCTAATTCCCCACCTAAATTGCTTGGAGAATCCAACTCAATTGTGCCTTTCCTGTTGCTCTTGGGTAAGATTTTTTTTGGTTTCCTAAGACAAACCAAATTCCCATTCAACACAACAATCAAATGGAAAAATTCATAAAACTTTAAAAATAAAAATGATAAAATTAAGCTTAAACTTAACCTACCCATAGTCTATCTAGGTTAGAAAAACAAAAGCCTAGTTTAGAAATCCATGAAAATCAAAATGGTCTCTTCTTTCTTTCTTCCAACACAAACCCATTTCTCTCTCTAATTCCCCCCCCCCCTTTTTTTTCCTACCAAGCAAAAGAAAGATGAAACTTACCTTAACTTAGCCCAAACCTTCTTCCTTCTTCTTTTTTCCTCTTCTCACATTTTTTTCTTCTTATTTTCTCTTCTTTCCCACGTTTTCTCTTCTTCTTTTCTTTCTTCTCACGATATTCTTCCCTCTCTCCACGTTTTCTTTTCTTTCTCACTTATTCAAGACTATTTTTTTCCTTGTCCTTCCAAGTTTACCCTTCTCTTTGTTTGTCCTTCCAATTTTTGCCCTTCATTTTAATGTAATGTCCATTTACCCCTTTAGGTTATTAAATCTAATACCTTAACTTAATTCTAACATTTCTATTCTAATTTCTAATTTCTACTTATGCTCACTAAATTAATGGACTCAATTCTAAAAATAAATAAAATAAATCAATAAATCAATAATAAATAAATAAATCATAAATAACTAAATAAATAAAAAAATTCGGCCCCCAACAATTCTCCTTCCCTTAAAGAATTTCTTTCTCAAAATTTTTACCTGAGTCATGGAAGAGGTGTGGATACTTCTCCTTCATGGTCTCCAAGGGCTCCCATGTTGCCTCCTCTTTTACATGGTTCTTCCGTAAGACTTTAACCAGTTTTACAATCTTGTTTCTCAAAACCTTTTGCTTCGAATCTAGAATCTCTACTGGTTGTTCCTCATAAGTCAAATCATCTCTCAACTAAATCTCTGAAGGTTGACTATGTGTAAAGGATCTGATCGGTATTTTTTTAACATTGATACATGAAAGACATTGTGAATCTTAGATAATTCAAGTGGCAAAGCTAACTTATAGGCTAAAAGCCTAATCTTTTCAATGATCTCATAAGAGCCTATGTATCTCGAACTAAGCTTGCTCTTCTTACCAAATCTCAAGACTCCTTTCTAAGGAGATATCTTAAAAAAGACTTTCTCACTAGCTTCATACTGCATTTCCTTTCTGTATGCATCAGTATAGCTTTTCATTCTATCTTGAGCTGCTTTAAGCCTTTGTTTAACTAGATTGACCTTGTCGACTATAACTTGTACCAACTTAGGTCCCAAAAATCTCCTTTCACCTTCCTCATCCTAACAAATAGGAGTTCTGCACCTCCTACCATACAAGGCTTCATACGGTGCCATTTGAATGCTCGAGTGGTATGAATTATTGTAAGCACATTCAACTAATGGCAAATGCTCATCCCAAGCACCTTTGAAATCCATCACACATGCCCTGAGCATTCCTTCAAGGGTCCGAATGGTCCTCTCAGATTGGCCATCAGCCTGTGGATGAAAAGCTGTGCTAAAATGCAACTTGGTCCCCGGAGCTTCCTACATACTTTCCCAAAATATCGAAGTAAACCGAGGATCTCTGTCAGAAACTATAGAGTCTGAAATTTCATGTAGTCTCACTATCTCATCAATATACTTCTTTGCTAGAACATGTAGAGAATCAGTCTATTTAATTGCTAGAAAATTGGTTGACTTCGTCAAATGATCAACAATAACCCATATAACATCATGCTTCATACTGGTTTTGGGCAAACCCATCAGATGTTATATAGTAGTTGGAAACTAACTCAGCAATCTCGAACATTCTTAATACCTGGATAATCCAAATTATTATCTCCAGTTGAGTTTATTAGGTGCCTGCATACTAATGTTTCTATCCTAAAAATGCTAGAAATTAAAGAACTTATTTGAGCTCTCTTATTACTAAAGGCATTTTAAATATTTGTAAGGTGTAACACTTGGTTTCTTCCCCAAACAGAAAATTAATTCAATTTTCTTTAACTTAAAGAAAAAATGAAAGCCTAAGAAAATCAAAGTTCATAAACAAATTTGAATGAATATGTTATGTATATAATGAAGATATCCCCTTTTTTGTAAGGGAAGAAAAGCTTTGAAAAGACCCACTATAAATTCAACTTGTAAGATCTTAATAATTCTCGTACATATGAGAGGTTATGATCATCCGTTATGATCCAATTTAAGGGTTGATTTAATAGAAAGATGGCTTCTTCAAAAATTGACTAAGTTGATGACTTAAACAATGTCACATGTTATCATCAATAGTCCCTTAGTCATTTCCTTTCTCAGTCTCAACCAAACTCTTTAGCTTAAAACTTGAAGTTCAATCATTTGATATCTCTTTAGGTACATAGTTAAATATTTACACATCTCTCTATGTCTCTTATCAAAATTTCATTTCAAAACTTAGCTCTTTAAATTGATGATTAGATACCTAGATCTATAGGGCTCAAATTATCAATTAAAACTTAAATATCTCTTTAGGTTTCTCAAGACATTTTTAAATGCCTAGATACCTCTATAGCCTTTCATTTAAAATTTAAAATTTTGTATCATAGATACCTCTCTAGAATTTTCTTTAATTTGTATTATTGATATTTTAATTTCAAGATCAAAATCTAAATTTCTTTATAGGTTTTAAGTTTGCTTTAAGTCTTTTGGAATCAACAATTTCGTTTGATCTTTTTGCCCTTTTATCTTTAGGTCGTTCATTTCATTTATAATTCATCTAGATGAAAATGATGGATAAAATTAAGAGTCAATTGCCTTTATACCTATTATTCAAATAGAATACGTTAAAGATTGCCAACTTTTGAAGATGAAAATGATCGATAAAATTAAGAACCAATTGCCTTTACACTTATTATTTTAATAGAATGCGTTAAAGCTTGCCAACTTTTGATGCGTAATTCTCTCTAACCAATTAATTTTATTCTATCAAATTCAATTTAAATATTCTCATATATGTTTTTTTTCAATTTATTTTAATCGCATCTAGTTAGTTTTTCTCGTATTTACTTAACATCAATTTTCATCATTTTAGTTTTAATTTCATATTAACCAGATTCTAATTTTTGATATTTATCCGTAATAAAATTTTATTAATAACTAATTTCCTTTAATTGAAGTTTTAATACATTGTTTATTTGAATTTTGATCATGTAGGCTTATTAGACCTTTTATAAATTTAAAAATTTTGTTAAAAATAAGAAAAGAGGAATAGAAAGGGCATTTGAATGATTTAGTCATGTGGGTTGGAAAAGTCAATTCAGGAATTTAAAATTAGAAAAAGGGAGAAATTAGCTACATATATACTGGGAAAAGAAAGACGATTGGTTGTAAGTTTATCAACCTTTAGATACTGACTTCAATGATCATTCCTAATTCATGCTACTCAATAACTATTTCATACAATCTGGGTTACAGTTCAGAACAGAACAAAAAAGAAGTGATTTCTCATGCATAAAAAATTCCTAGAATCTGGTAAATTATTCAGTCACCTACTCCCAAAAAACTACTGAAGTATGGGTAAATTTGGACTCACCTGTTGTAAAGGAAAGGCTTTCTCAGATCTGCCTCTTCCTTGGTCGTGTCATGCTTGAAGGATCACCGCTATCCCTCCAGATCCCTGTCATCAACTTGTAGTTGGATATTATATAGAGATTCACAGATATAAAGAATTGAATCACACTGACCTGAATACATTTACCTGAGTCGAGATCTCCCTCACCGGTTTGTCTTCGAAGAGCTAAGACCCCAGAGAGTCTCCGTCCTCCTCTGAAAATAAAACAGGTATGAACAATCGAAACACAAAATAGTCATGCCCTAATCGCTAAAGTCTTCTGAGGTTGAGTTTGCTACTTGAGTTGAGTTCTTACTTGTGTGAAGAATCGAGTAGGAGAAACTCCGTGGAGCCATCGCTAGCCTCGCCGTCAGAGCATCAACTCTCATCCTCCTAAATTGAGTAATAGCTAAAGATTCAAGAAATTCGTAAATCGTTATACCCTAAGTGTTAAATGACTTTGCTCTTTAACATTGTTTCTGAACGTTGTCGTTTTGCTTAACTTAGATATATTCAGTGTACCAAGTGGGTCTATCTCACGTGGGAGAGACCCTCTCCTGATGTAATCTTCTCTATTCTTTAATGAATTTTTAAATTAAAAAAAAACCTTTAGATATAGGGTTTGAATGTAAGACCTCGATCCTGAGTAAACCCTGAACTTGAGAATGAGAGTTAAGCCATTACCAGGTTCTCTTCCTTCTTGATTCTTTATAAGTTTTCACCCATTAACTCTGTCACACTATATCCATCAAATGCTAATTACCAATCATCAACTGATGAAAATCCAAAAAAGCCTTTCCTTTTCTTCTTCTTCTTTATTTCAAGACTCTCTCAACGACTTGGCATCAAAACCCTTTATCTTATAGAAATCCTAAATCCATCAAAATATCTCCATCATGATTGTAGGTTCCTATGATATAAAGCATCACCTATGTGATTTAGGGTATGTTTGGGAGTTTGGGATGGAATGGAATGGAATGGTAATTAATGGAATGGAATGGAATTAAATGGCAATTAATGGAATGGAATGGAATTAAATGGCAATTAATGGAATGGAGTGGGCCACTCCATTGTTTGGAAGTTTAAATAAAATAAGAGAGGGACTCCTTTGACCATTATTTGAAAGTGATACTAAAAAGGAATGGAATGGAATGACTTGTAATATTTTTTTCCAAAATTACCCTTGTAATAAAATATGCATAGTTGCCATGAAACT
>JAOTAX010024126.1:0-11887 GCA_025629825.1 Erythroxylum guanchezii
TTTCTGCCCATAATGATCAACTTGACAGCATGAACAGTAATTGTATTTGGAACTGTATTTTTTCAAATCTGATATCTTCTTACTCCTAAGCCCAAAAATGACATACTATACAACAATGAAAAGATCAAAACCTAAGCTACAATCTTCAAGAAGACTCTCTTGTCGAATTCTAATCCTATGCGGGTCAAACAATCAATCAAAATTTCTGCCCTCATGATCACTTTGGCAGCATCAACAGTAACCGAATTTTTCCAAACCTTATATCTTCTTATTCCTAATTCCAAAAATTGCATATTATACATCAATGGAAAGGGGAAAATACAATCTACATCTTTTATGAAGGATGGAAAAATCAATGAAGGCTCTAAAGAGGTGAAAAATCCTTCCAATGATACTGCCTGGACAATACCTTATCCAACAGTAATAGTAGTCTTTCAACCCTCATATCTTCTTAATCCTAAGGCCAAATGTGACATATTATATACCAATGGAAAGCTCTAAGCATGAACTACGACCTTCAAGAAGACCCTCCAATTCAATTCACACTCTAAGAGGGTCAAAACCTCAGTTGAAGTTTCTGCCTCTTTAACAAAATTTGGAGAGCACCTCCCCTAAAATTCAACTAGCCAAAATCTTTAACCCAAACTCCATCACCTGCACAAAACAACTTCAATCCACATAATCCTCAATCTCCCAACTCCAAACCAATTCATATAAACCCATCAATTAACTCACAATGGCAGCAACACAATTCTCTTCTTTTTGTCAATCTTAAACATACAACAATATATTTTTGAAGCAGTATACACAAGAATACTTTACAACTCACTTTCCACAAATTTCAAATTCACATAACAATCAAAATCGTATAACAATTCTTCAATCATTCAAAACCAAGGAATGCAACACTTTAGCAATTATCAAATCAATAAAACAAAATGAATGTGATAATAGTATCAATTTTATCAAATCATTTAAAACATTGAATTTAATCATTATAGACATTTCTTATATCATTCAAGCATAGTGAATAATAATTTCTTAAAATCATTCCAAAAGCAATGTATTTAATCATTCGGAAATCATAATTTTCAAATCCAAACGCAATGAATTTAATCATTCGGAAATCATAATTTTCAAATCCAAACGCAATGAATTTAATCATTCGGAAATCATAATTTTTAAATCCAAACGCAATGAATTTAATCATTCGAAAATCATAATTTTCAAATATTTACATAAACAATAATTTATAAACATTTTGCTTCTTGATTTTTCGAAATCATTTAAATAGCTTATAATTCAAAACATAAACATGGTACCCACTTCATTTCCATGCTTGGATCTTGATTTAAACCTCCAATTCTCCATTGCCTCACTTTATCCCCAAATTCATGACATAAACCCTAATTAATAACCATTCAAAAATTGAACATTATAATGGGCATAAACACTCAAATTAACTTTAGAAATCACAAATCCCTAACATTCTTAAACTATCTAAACCAAAAACTCTTTGAAAAACAACCATCTTCTTCTTCCTCCAACTATTTCTCTCTTTAGGATTCTCTCCATTCTCACACAACAACCCATTTCTTCAATAAACAAGATGGAAAGATGAAGAACTAACCTTGAAACCCTTGATTTCTTCTTCTTTTCCACGAAAATCCCTAGCTTTCCACGAAAATCTTCTTCTTCTCTTCACTCTCCACCGAATGCTCTCCCTTTCATTTCTCTCTTCTTTCTTTTTGTTCTTTCTTTTAAACTATCGTGATCCCCTTGCTTCTTACACGGCAGCCACAATTCTTTCCATTTAATGAATTCCAAATGACCATTAAGCTCCTCCATATAAGCCTTAAAACATAACAACTTAAGTGAACTTCCAATTTTGCCCTTTAAGCATTCTTGAAAAACTGACATCTTACGTCCTTAATTTGATCAGGAACATGAGACAATTTGACAAAACTTCCTTCTAGAGAAATGTTCCTCTATGTCTCATCTTTAAAATGACACCAAAAAAACTCAATTCGGTTCAGAAATGAAGAAGTTATGGCCAAAACACTCTCAGCTCTTACTAATCCAAGACTGAACACTACACTTAACTTCACTCCAGAAATTGAACATCTTAGGGGATAAATTGAACTTCAATTTCTTCATATGACTTGTAGCCCCATGTCTCAATTTTATTTTTCCTCAAAAATCAACTCAATCGGATCTCCATAGATCAAGAATTTCTCAAAATACTGAACCATGTTCAGAAAATATTCAACTTATACTCTTATAATTGATCCTCTCACTTTGATTAAATCAATCGTTCTCAATTTAATCTCAAAAATTCATAAATTTCCCATAAAAATGTAGATAATTATCTTAGGAATCCAACGCTTTGAAAACCAAGTCAATCGGATGTCGGACGGAGAAATTATAAACAAAAGATTGCAAAGGGGTCGGATTATAATCAAAATAACAGAACTTCAAATATATACATATAACCGAATTTTCCAAAAAAATCATAACTCTTGATCCCGAACTCAAAATTTGACAAATTTGGTATCAAAAGGAAGCTCTAAAACTTCCATGAAGGACAGAAAATCAATTTGGCCTCTAAGGGAGTCAAAATTACTTCAAAGTTTCTGTCCACTAATGATTATACCAAAACAGTAACAGAAACTTCTAAAAATCATAACTCCACTTTCCATGGTCCAAAAATTATGTACTTTATATCAATGGAAAGATCAAAACATAATCTAAAACTCTCATGAAGCACTTAAAGGCAATTTCAACCTCTAACTAGGTCAATTTTTCAATCAAAGTTTCTGCCCTGTATATTGTCATCCTATACCAACTCCAAACTTTAAAATTTCATATCTTCCAATTCCCACATCCAAAAATTGCATACTTTATAGCGTTGAAAAGCTTAAAAGACAAGATACAACTTTCATTAAAACCACTTACTCTAATTTAGACTACATCAGTACGATGATTGGCCGCATAGCACAGTACACACAAATCTATACTTAATAGCATTTTTCAAAAACAAAGCAAAAGAACCTTATTTTCAGAAAATCATAACTTTCAATCCCGAGATTGAAAAATATCATACTTTATGGCGATAGAAAGCTTTCTACAGAAGCTACAAGTTTCATGAAGATCATTTTATCAAATTCTGCCTATCTCAAAAAGTCAACTCTACTTCTATTCATCCCAAAAAGTCAAACTTTCAATTTCCTATACTTTAACACTTTCATTATATATTTCTTGCTTTTTAACTTCCATTACTCAAAATATTCACTCTAAATTTCATAACATATATGTATTTCCTCAAACCTCAAAGTTATCAAAAACCCAAAAATTCACTCTTTTTACATCTTTTCTATCAAAGCTCAAAACCACTCACAACACATACATACTCAAAAAAGCTCATTTAATTCATTTAATAATTTCTAATTTCTAAGAAAAGTTCAGGGTTCAACAGACTTCCGTTGAGTTAAAATAGGGTACGAAAATTTAGGTCAAGGTTCCTCGATTGGCTTAATTACGAGCTCACTTGGAAGGAATTTCATATTTGTTTTTCCTTCTCAATTGTCTCCATCTTGTTTCGTATGTTCGAGTTTCTTTTCCTAGGTCTGAGTAAAGGCTAGAACCTGTTCCTTTGGCTTAGATTTGGTATTGCTTGAAAGGGTTCCTACATTTCGAGTTGAAATTTCATCTGCTAGTTGACCTACTTGGACCTCCAGATTTTGTATTTAAGAGGCTTGGTTCTTATTGACTTGCTCGAACATGCTTTCAAGCCTCTTATGTGCATCCTCCATACCTTCAGTTTTATCTAAAATCCTATCCAACTTGGATTCCATTGAGCTCGGTTTATCTTATCGAAAACCTGGTTATTCTTGGGGTCTGAATTGTCCTACAACATTGTTTTTCCAAGAGAAGTTAGGGTAACTTTTCAAACCAGGGTTGTATGTGTTGGAGTAGGGTTGTTTCCCCCTCATTATCCATATTGAGCTCCTATAAAACTAACTTGCTACAGATCGTTATCCTTCATCGAGAAGCAGTCCATTGTATCATGTTCCATTTGTCCACAGAGTTCACACTTTAGTTGCCTAACTTTTACCCAAGTTGAGGATGAAGCCTTCATGTTGTTAAACCATTGATAAGTGCTTAATTGATTATTTAATTATTTCATAACACTTAGCGATTAATGAAATTGCTTAAGATAATCACTTTGACTCACATGAGATTTTAGGCACAATTCGAAAGCAAAGAAGTTAAAGTGAGTCAAAAGCACGATATTTAGGCCATTTTTTGAAGATTAATTTTTACTTGTCTTCATAGAGCAAAAAGAAGAAATTACAAGACAAGAAGAAAATTAAAAGAAGCAAAAAAATGCAAATAACGTGAGTTGTGTGGATTATGAATGTAATTACATTAATTAACAACTGGGAATTAAATGAGACAAAATGGCAATGTTGTAAGCAAGACAAGGCAACTAGGAGAAGAAGCAGACCAAAATGACACAGCATTGACGAAGACGCAGCAGCTAAAGATTAGAGCAAAACGTAGTCTGTGTTTCACGCAGATGAAACGCAGACTACGTTGTGCATTTCATACAGACCATTTAAACATTTCACGCAGACAATGTCTGTGAAACACATATTTTTTCAAGAGTTAGGAGCGTAGGTTTTAAAGAGAGGTGAACAATAGCGTGGCCAACAACATTATTCGTCACATCAGTGAACAGTACTGAAAGTAAAAAACAGTGGCGGCATAAGAGAGCTAAAGGAATATTCGGTTGGGGTTATTTGAGTGCGACTAAAGCATTTTCTTTAGACAGACCCATAGAAGGCTAAGTTCCTGATGTCGGTTCAGAGGTGACATCAACACCGATAACCCGGGTTAAGTGTATTTCATATTTTTGTTGTTTCTCTCTCCTATTGAATTGATTGTGTTATCCTAGGCATATAGATTTAGGTTGTGTATGGATAATCAGATTTTGTTATTGTTTGGTTATTTGTGTATGAACCCATTAGGTATTGTGAAAAGATGATTTTAATGTATTCATTGAATCGTTTATTTCCAATCTTATTGCCTAAATGTCTCTAAAACTCCTCCGTTTTTTTATGTTGACCCTGAAACACTAGCAAACACATCAAGGTACCTCAAAACATAATATTTAAGCTCAAATACTTGTATTAACTCATAAAACACTTAAAACTTAAATAATTAGCAAACTAACACAATTCTAACCTAAATACGTACAAAATGATTAAATTAATGGCTAAAGACATATCAAACTATACCTTAAAACACGATGAAATTTGCATTTATCAAGGAGATATAATATAAGCTTCTATCCATCTTTTGTATTTATAGGGGAATCCCATAATCTCCGAAACTTGGAGTACAAAATTCCATTCCACACAATCAAATACCTTCTTAAAGTCAATTTTTAGAGAGCAATTTTCTAGAGAATTCTTCCCCTGATATTGTTCAATAATTTCTTAAAGTGCACAGAGTCGTTTCTAGTATCCACTCACTGAATATTCCAAAGTCATCTACCTCAGGACCAATTCATCCATTATCAAATTAATTCTAATTATTTGCTTGTTATCGACAGAAAATTCTAAAACTTGATTGGAGTTGGTTGAACAGCTCTAAACAGGAAAACAGTAAAAGGATAAATCAAAGGCTAAGAAATAAGGGTTCAGGTTCACCAATTCAAAAGATTTACTCATACAACATGAAATTGATTGAATATTAGGCTATGAAAATAGTTGCACAACTTTACCCATAACTTTTCTCAAAACATACAAGAGTATTCAGCTAGAAGAACACCATTTCTCAATGTATGAACTCACTAACCAAATCCATTAAGAACAAGCAACCTCAAGTTCTCACCTTAGCTTAGGATATCTCTACCTCTAAGTCTAAGGTGTTCATCTTCCTATGGCATGGACCATATTTCACTCTTCAGTACATCATATGATTCCTAAGATTGCATCTATAAAGATCAAGCATAGAGACAATAGTGAGATTCAAGGAAGACAAACATAACCCAGAAATTTTCATTCAACATTCAACTATCCATATCATACAAATCATCCTTTAAATGGGCTACAACCCTCACCCTAAATTAGGTCTAGTTCCAGAACATTGCAAAAAAAATCATACACATAAGGATGCTCAGCATTTAAGAAAGAGTAGAGACAGAAAGTAGCAGAAGCACAAGAGTTGTAGCTCCCAATCGTTGGGGGAATCCCCAAAATTCCCTATCTTCCTCTTATTTTGTGCCTCCCAAATGTAGTAACCTTGTTTTCAGTGTCCAGCCTCCCTTTTTAGGTCTAAATAGTGAGTATTTATAGTCCTCTCATCCTAGGAAACCTAATTTTCCTAAACAGGGGAAAACAGGTCGTGCTAGCTGCCAATGTCCTTATGTCCGTTTAATGGACCTTCTCGGGTCTGAAATGGTGTGTTGCCAAATGATGTCCGTTAGACGGACATGTGTGTCCGTTAGACGAACTTTCTCGAGTCTGGAAGTGCATCTACCCAAGCGATGTCCGTTAAACGGACCTTCTTGGGTTTGGAGGTTCCTTCTGACATGACATAATCTAACAATTTGACGCCTTTGACCTTCCATTTGACATTATTTCTTCTCGGAGTCTTCTCAGAAGTTGTAGAGCTCAGAATTCTCTTTGAGATCGTCCTTGAGTGGCTTTGATTCAGCATCCACAA
Organism: Erythroxylum guanchezii; assembly: GCA_025629825.1. Lineage (NCBI taxonomy): Eukaryota > Viridiplantae > Streptophyta > Magnoliopsida > Malpighiales > Erythroxylaceae > Erythroxylum > Erythroxylum guanchezii. The sequence goes on from JAOTAX010024126.1 coordinate 6,733, forward strand.
AGAAAGTTATGCCTTTTTCTCCAAAACTACCATTTGTACCTATTAAGCATCACAATTGGAATGTGAGAGAATTAACTGCATAAAACTTCAAATCCATAATGAAATAAATCAAATTAAATCCAAATCATCCCAAAATCATCTACAAATAATTTGACTTATCAGGGTGGTTAATACGTCTAACATTCTATGAAATAAAGGTTATTTATCAATAACTTTGCCTTTGGATCATTTTCCTTTGCTGCTCACACTACAACAAAAAGACACATTTCGCATCGTCTTCGTTTAAGATGTCGCGAATTGAAGGAGGCTTTGGCGACGTCTTCATAGACGTCAGGAGAGGTGGCGAAATTCGGCGTCGTTGGATGCAGATGTCGTTGAAAACCTATGTTTTTTTACGTCGTTTAAAAAGTAGGACGTGGCAAAGAACTATCCACGACGTCTTGGAGAGTTAGACGTCGGGAAAGGCGAGGAATTAGTTTTCTTCCGCGGAACCCGCCCGAGAAATACGACAATGTTTTGCAAATTTAATCTCCCGCCTCCCAACAGATGAGACGACGTCGTATCCCGTTCCTCATAACGACGTCGTCTCATAATCTGTGTAAAATAAACAAAATGGTCCATTCATCGTATTCTGCCTTCCCTCTCCCTCCCTGCCGATGTCACCGTCCCTTGCCTCTCCCTGGCGCCGTCATATTCAGCGTAAGTTAGGATCTCCGTCGAGCCACCGTCCCTTCCCTCTCCCTGGAGCCAGCTTTCTCATCTTCTGTCGCGCCCTTGGAATCGTTGGAGCCACTCTTCAGCTGTTGACGTCCTTCTGTCGTCGTTGAGGTAAGTAATTGAAGTTATTTGCTTGCGATTAATGTGGGGAAAAATTTGTTTATTGAGTTGATTAATGAAGTTCAACAGTTTATTCTGGAATCAAAAGAGTGTTTTCATTTGTATGTGTTTTAATTGGTTTTGTGTTTGAGATGATGGTGATGCTATCTGGCGTTTCAATTGTTCAAGTAATCTTTTAATTTCTTCCTCTTTTATGTTATAAGGTTTTCGATGTTAACATTTGTGGCATTCTGTAGACAATATGATAGTGATTCTTCTAATCTCATTCCACTATTGAGTTTTGTGAACTTCCTGAAGCTTAAGCCAAGCATAATTGCATTTAAATAATAAATGGTTATGTACATAAGGATTGTTGATTAAGGGAACCAAGTTAGATCTACCTTCAGTTTAAAGTCTCTTCTTAACTGTAATTGCCAATGTTTAGCTTGGTATAGCTTCACATTGTGGAAGTCATTTATTAATCTACATCCATTAGGGCATCAAGGTTCTTGTTTTTTATTGCAAGACTTTATAGTTGTAAAACTGTTGGATAACTAGAAATCTTGAACCCTTTACAACAATAATTTGCTCCTAGAAATGCAAATATGACCCACAAGATTGACCAAACTCTGAATCTTCCATTAGTGTTGCATTCATTAGACAAGATTTTATCACTAATAGTCATTTTTGCAAGTCTAAGTTGTATTGAAACTTCACTAGGTTTCAGACTGAAGATTTATATCTTATTCCAAGATAACACAAGTGTTGCATTCTTGTTTTCTACTCAGAAACGGTTTAGTGATTAACATTTTGGATAACTTGAAATCTGAAATGCATGTTAACATCATTTTGTTATAGAAATGAAAATATGAGCCAGTAAAACTCTCTGATCTCAGATTATCCTACACATTAGACATGTTACTTGTTTTGAGAACCTAAACTACCAACAGTCCCACTTGAATGATTTGAGGTAAATTAATGATTTGAGGGTTAGAAATGTTGCCTTAATATGATATTAGACAATGTTAGGTTCTCAAATAGCACCTTCTTGCTGTCATAGATGTCAATGAGCTTTTCAGAGCACTAATCTGGTATATGTATCATATGATATATGAGGTAAATTAATGATTTGAGGGTTAGCAGTGTTGCCTTAATGATTCAAGCCATTTTTCTGTCTGCTAAATTTCCCCAGTATAGAATTTGTACTAGAACTAGCACTTTTACTGTTTGTTCATAAAATTTCCAGCTTAATTGTTTAGGTGGAAGGCCAGCCTTTTATCTGTTTACTACAGTTCACTTGTTGCTTTAGAATAGAGGTCTGTGAGGGTATGCTTTATGTTAGTCTCCGTGCTATTTCTGAAATGGAACCCACAACATATGCATTAGTTTGCTGAATTATTTGCAAGTTGGTCTTGGACATTAGTTTGCTGAATTATTTGCAAGTTGATGATTTATATATTAGATCGAGTCTCATTCATTTCAAACATATTATTGAGTCTCATTCCTTTTAGTTTGCAATATAAATCTGAAGTTTGGGTTTCCTACTGCCTTAAGTAGATGTTATAAGGATGATTATAGCATTCCTAATGTGCCTCCTGAAGTTTCAGCTTGGTCTCTAAGACCTGTTTATAATGGGAATTGACAAACAATTTGAGTGCTAGTTTCACGTTTCTAAGTTTCTACATCGGCTAGTAAGCTTTATGGCCTTCCATTGGCTTAGTCTAGCTTATTTATACTAGCTAGAGGAAGCCATCTTGCTAAGTGAACATGTTAAAGAACCTAAAAGGCATTCCTTGTATAATTGTATAGGTAAGGTATTGTATATGTTATAGGTAGCTCTCTATCAAATGACTGTGGTTCCTCTCCCTATCTGTTTCTTGAGCATTTAAAATACAGTTAAAGTCTCCAATTATAAGCCATGGATTGGATATTACTAAACTACTGGACTATAACTTCTGCCATAAAGTATACCTTTAAAATTGAAAATTTGAAGCATACACTAAGGTGACATCAAAAGCTACTTTATTTTTTTTTATCATAAAGTAGTTTAGATGTAAATGTTGATCACCCTCACTAGCAACAAACACTGACATTTTATTTGAGTTAAAGAAACATAGAATTCTACCATTGTTATGAGAAGAATGATGGGATATAGCCTGCCATTAAGCCCCTAAAAAATAGGTAAGCAGATGCATTTGAGATGCTTCTATTTTAGCTTCTACTAAACCTGCTAACCAAACTTTTTTTTTTCCAAAATGAGTCCCTTACTCATTGCTTTTTTTAGAGGGTAATTAAACCCCCTAACATTCCAAACTAGTATAGTCATTTAAGGGGGATTCCCCTTTCATTTTGTTTTTCCCCCTTTTCTCCTTATAAAGTTAGTGATTTGAACTTTAAATTCCACCACATGTTCTTTTCCAAATTTGCTCTCGCCATCTGAGTTGAGATTTTCCATTACATCCTCATTTGCTTCTGATTTTCCATACTGATTGGAAGCAGAATTCTATCTCATTTGCTTCTGATTTTCCATACTGACTGGAAGCAGAATTCTATGGTGAAATAACATTTTTCAACTGAGCAGAATTCTGAATCTTTTGTCTTGAAATTAAAATGAAATGCCTAAAGCTAATTCTTAAAATTAAATATATAATGGGATCAAATATAATGCATAGAATGAATCTTAAGGCTTGAAAAGTAAAATGAGGGCCTAGAATTGAGACATAGGTCATGGAATTGTTATGAATGCCTAAAATGAATCATAGGTCTTGAAATTAAAATGAAATGCCTAAAATTGAGTCTCTCTTAAAATATTGGAAAGTAAAATGAATTAAGGGACTAAAGGAAGCACTTAGGTTTTGTGACTTAGTACATAAGGCTTTGAAAGGATTTGAAAGTAAGGAAAGTATATGAATTATTAGTTTGATAATTAGTGGTCAACCTAAGCTTGAAGATTTTGACCTAGATAATTTTGAATTCTCTTTTGGGCTTAATTTTAATGACTTTTATTTGAGCTGCCTTTGATTATGAAAACAAAGTTTCAAGGTTACATATAATAATAATATTACTTATACTCTTTCCTTTTTTTTCCTCCCCTTTTCTAGTTTCTCTGTTCTCTTTTGGATTAACAGTGCATATAACTTTAACAGTGGGAATGAGATGATGTCTTCGATTGCACTTAACTTTCACATCACAAATGCTTCTCTTTCACTCCAATGCGGTTCTCCTCAACCTCAAAAGTAGCTACTGCTGCTTGTTGTCGATGAGAATCGTTGTCAAATAGCACCTTCTTGCTGTCATAGATGTCAATGAGATTTTCAGAGCACTAATCTGGTATATGTGTTATGATATGTGCTTAATTGTTGATATTTTTAATTAATTTCACTTAGTGATTAATGGTACAAAAATGATTAAAATACTCACTTTATTTCATGTTTATTTTTAGGTACAATTTGAGAGCAAAGAAATTAAAGTGAGTTAAAAGCATTGCATTTGGATCCGAAGATTTATTTGTCTTCATGGAGTGAGACAAAGAAAATTAAAAGAAAAAAAATAAAGACATGAAGAAAAGAGCATGAAGGAGTAAGGTTTTAGAGAAGAGCAACATTTAATTATCAAGTGTGTAACGCTGAGGAGGTCTAGAGCAAGGATTTAGTGGTGGCATTTTAATTGTCAATCAAGACAGTGTGGCAACAAGCAAATATTAGGAGAGAATCACGCAAGCCACGCAATAAGCCAAGAGAGTAGCATTTGTTTGTCAAATGAGCAACAAGTGGAGACATTAAATTAAGTAGACAAATCACGCAAGAAGGACCCAGAGTGCACAGCAGCCAATAGGAAATTAACAAAAACGTAACAGGCGTGAGCCAAAGGCAGCAAACATCGCACAGAGCAGCAAATACATTGTCTTAAGGGCCTACGTCTAATCATCAACAGGAGAGCAATAGGAGAGAAGGCCGTGAAATAAAAGGACAAAGCATGGATGCATTAGAGAGGGCTGAAGTAGACGGACAGAATAAGAAAATCACAAGACAAAAGGCAGCAAATTTAATTACGCAAGTCAAGCAACAGGTGGACCAATCAGCTGGAGGTGTGCGGCCCTACAAGATAAAAAGCAAGACAAGCACAATAAAGGGCAGCAGCTCACGCACAAGAGAAGAACAGCTGGCGTGAAAATAAACAGAGATACAAGCAACGTGGCGTCACTTCAGAGGAGGAATTGGAGGCACGAGAGGAGCAAAATGCCAATGAATAATCAATAGGGAGAAAATGGAAGGCAGCATGCGCAAGGTCCGTCCACGCCCGCCAAAGACGACAACACATAGACAAGCAATAAAATCAA
>JAOTAX010024136.1:0-11886 GCA_025629825.1 Erythroxylum guanchezii
CCAATTAAGCCCTACCAATCCCATCCTATGCCAAATTTCCTATTTTACCCTTCCAGTAGGGGTGGGATGTTACAATAAGTTATTAATTAGTGAATTCTTAAATACATCTCTAGATAAGATGTAATGATTTTGATGGTATATACCAAGGTATAAGAGTAAATGGATCTATTTAATGCTTTACTGAGCCTTATTATAAAGGATATTCTGATCATATAAGTTATGACATAAATTGATCTTATTGAGATATTATGAATGGTTGAAATTGATCTTTTTAAGGTACTAAGAATATCTGATAAGCAATGATGCGAATAATTTATTGATAAGGATTAGATAAACAATATAGTTGATAGTAGCAAGAAATGTTCTTTGGAAGAAAAATTACACCGAATAAGGTTAAGTAGATCAGATGGTTTACTTTTAAGAATGAATGAAAATGGAACAAAATTAAAAGAGAATATTGGAGTTCTATTCCTAACAAAGACTAAAGCATGAGATGTAGAATATGCTACTAAGAGTATGTGCATTTTGTTTGATGTAAAGTATCCAACTATGTAACTGAATTCTTGAACTTGAGGTGACACTCTTGCTAATGTGAGGAGAACTTAGACCCACATTACATTATATGCAAATATGTTTAGGGGATACAAATTTGATTTGATGAATGTGTTACCATCACAGGAAGTTAAGTTTGTGAATAAATTGAAATGAGTGGAGAAACTAGTAAGAATCGTTTGACATTGCAATAAGTCAATGTGAAATCAGAGGAAATCGTATGAATGGAGAAAATCATTCGAGAAAGTAAGTCAATTGATAAATTGAAAATAACATGAGATAATATTACTTCATTGAGGAATTAATTACTTAAGGAATTACGAGAACTAATCATGGGTACATAGAGTTTTGGCAATATTTGTTTGAATTAACAATACCCTTGACATTATCATGGCATTGAAGAATAACGTGATCCAATTTTGCTTGGATCAAATAGTGACTATAATCATAAATGGTATCTTGAATGTATTCAAAGACTTGAAAAGAATATTTTGATTACTTAATAAATCTGCGGTTTAGAATGAATATGAAATTCTGTCTGTGCATTAAAAGTGAAAGCTATACGTGGCATATTCTGTTATTTGATGCATTTCATATAATGCATGTTCAGATAATGGTGTTATGATCAGAGTAGCCAGTCTAAAAGAGCTTTAAGCTCAGAATTCTGCACGTAGAGCTTTGCTCCTTGATTTCTATTTCTGATTGAGCCTAATGGACAATATTTGTATCTGTATCTGTATCTAAAAGGCACTCGATAATGAATTTGGAAAATGTTTCACATCAGAAATTAAGATGCACTTTGTTGCAACATAATAAATTGATTTTGTATGCATAGAGACAATTAAAGTCTCATGAGTTGAATATTTGATACATGATTTGAAATTTTTTGAAATAGCCATTGCTTTGAAAGCTTGGAGACATTATTTGTATAGTGAAACATTTCGGATTTATATATAAATATACAGATCAATAAAGTTTTAGGTACTTATTGGGTTTGAAAGAATTTTATACGAGATTGAGACACTGGATAAAAGTATTGAAGGACTATGATTGTACAAATGAGTATTATCTTTTTAAAACTAGTGTACATATCTGATGCTTGAACAAAAAATTCAATAAAGGAATAGCACAAATTCAAATATTGTGGTTACTAAATCTAGTGCAATGAAGAGCATAGAATATTAAGTTGACTTTTGGGCAAATCAAAGTACTATTAGCTAACAAATTTAAAATCAGCTTCGCATGAAAAAATTAGCAAAGCCCAAACTAAGGATTCAACATTTATGAATCTTATTGAGGAAATTGAAAGTTGATAATGAATTTGAATTTTGAGTTTGAATAGGAAAATAATACCTTGTGATTGTACTATGAAGTTTGTGTGCACAATAAAGATGATTGAGTAAAAGATTGTTAGAGATAGCACAAATAACAACTTATGCTATACATCTTATTAGGAATACGATGAAATAATGTTTGATGGTTATGGATGTAAAAACAAGTGACTACATGTATTTGTTACCAACAGTCTTAACTATTAGAGATATGCTTAAAGCTTATATTTTGGAGTTCATAGAAACATGAGGTCAATGTTTAGTTTTAATTGACTTTAAGCATAACAATCAGTATCACAGTGATATCATTAGAATATCATATGAGGTGTTATACGATAGAAAGAGTCAACCGCCTTTATATTTGGGTGAATAAGGCCTAAAAATAGTTTAAGGCTAGAAGTGATAGGAGATGTTGATATAGGTGAAATTGATGTGTATTAGAAATTAAGTGACTCAAGAAAGACAAATGAATTAGGAAGAGCAACACCGAAGATTTGGAATAAAGTGAGATAGACACATGAGTTAAGTGTATTAACACTAAAGAGATGTGAATTATTAAGCAAAGGATGAATTGTTTCTGAGAGTATCACCTTGCCAAGGTGTGCTCAGGTTAGGAAAAAGGGAGCTAAGCCTAACATAAAATTGTCCATATAAAAGTTTTGTAATAAAAGGACCATTAATATATGAGTTTGTAACACCAACAAAGATGTCTTAAATGCATAAAGTGTGATATGTGAGTGTGATAAGAAATAGTGATATGATCTGACCCAGATGTAATGTCGGCATTAGAAGTAAAAATTTTGAGTTATCTGAAATATATTGAAGAAACAGACAAGATTGTGTGATATCTGAATAAGTAACTGGAAAATTGATTGATTCCATTGACTATAGTCAAGCGGAAGAAGTTTTTTGAATGATGAAGTTAAATGAGAAATCGGAGAAAATATAAGAAAATAATACCCCTGCCTTTCCGATCAATCAGATAAGAATTTCGAGGACAAAATTTCTTTAAGGAGGGGATAATTGTAACATCCCATTACCCTTGATAAGACTTGAATAGTGAATATGAGAAATTATTGAGAAATTAGAAAGTACAATTCATGCTTATGCAAAATATGGCATATACATACACGATAATATTGATTTTTGCTTATTAATATGATTGTACATCTAGTGCCCCCTTACCGCAGGGTATACACCGGGACGTCCGGAGGTCATTCCGGTATATAACCTACGATAAGGGTGAGCTACGTTCAATCATTTCAATCACTTCACATGGCATCATAATAATATTTGCTTATAAAACATCAATAGAAAAACCATAATATTTTTGAAACTAACTTTTTGCTCATTTCATTTCATAAAACCCGAGTATCTACATTTTTTCTTTCAATATTTTCTATATGTACATCATCAAAACCTAATACAAAAGAACTACATGAAAGAGGAAAATATACAAAATCTAACAACTCTAGCTAAAAGTCCCAGCTGACTGACCTTTGAGCCATGACTTCTCTTGCCAATCACAATCTACACGGCTGGTAAAGCCTCTCAGTAGCTAGAGTCGTCTCTCGGTCCTAAAAAGACAACATTGCAATTTTGGTGAGTTTTACGAACTCAATGAGGTAACCATCATCGATGGTTCACTCAATCCATACAACACATCAATTCACAAAACAATTATTTCACAACTTTGCATTTCACTCAATCAAACATACTTAACAAGGTACAAATGAAATGCTCATGAGACACTTTTCGAATTATTACGTTGTTGTGACTGAGTGCCTGAATTGTCCCATATAGGGCTTATTAAACGTTTAGCCAAAGGCTCTGAATCACTGTTGAACTCGAGGCTCAATTTTGCTCGTTGAGCTATAAGCTTTAATCGGTGGAAACTCTAGGCACAACTGCCATTATCTGATTATGCATTCATGAATGGAATGCATGTACCACAATCAAATACATTTTAGAGCACATAGTTCTTCACATTCACATTTAAGTAGCACTTCAATAATTCAATCCACATTACACACTCATCGGACCTCCTGTCCGGAATCCACAATCAAATCACATTCATTTATCATTCAAGACATGAATTAGGCAAACAAGTAATTAAGTGAGATCATCTAGGTTACTCACAGGTTGCTCCTGAAGCTAATGCCTGTAAGATCCAGCAATGTCTGGAAGTTGACGTGCCAGTTGCTCCTCTATAACAAATAACATACACGATATCACAATTTGCATAATTAAGAGTATTCAATAATGCACATGTATGAAATGAATTATGTACAATGCATGTTCATGATAATCACTGGTATCACTCCATAAATTCTTCACAACACTATCCCCATACCAAAACTCACCTAAATATAACTAATACTTAGGTCTATGCCTCACTCAAAACCATTGAATTCACAATTCATTTCTCATTGAGTTACTTCAGATTTTTCCTAGACATCCCTTTCGGTCTACTTTTCATGTATAATCAGAAGATGAAAATTAAGTAATCTGGTCAAACTCTCTTCTAGAAAAATATTCCTCTGTGTCTTATCTTTCCATTGACTGCAAAAGCACTCAATTTGGTTCAGAAATGTGAAAGTTATACTCCAAATATTTTTAGACTGCTCTTGTCCAATAGTATACTATGCACAACTTCCATATGAAATCTACACATCTTAGAGACTGAATTAGATTCCAATTTCTTCATACCATTTGTAGCTCCATGTCTCTAGTTTACCGCAAATCAGAAATCATCTCATTTGGATCAGTAGAGCTCCAGAAATCATTGAAATACTGAAGAAAGTTCAATGGAATAACACCATTTCATATCCTTTAAGACCACACTCACTGTAGCTATCCCACTCTTTTCACTCAATCTTTCCCCATTCATTTCAGATAGCTATGATTCTTGGTTTAGATGTATATCAATGTCTTACGAATCTAATGGCTCAAGAATCAGGTCATTTGGAGGTCTAGAGAAGAAGTTATGGACAAAAGAATCCAATTTGTTCATATCTTAACTCGTATTGTACATGTCTTGGCGTAATTGCCATAACTCTCACTAAAGATGTTGGATTGACTTCGTTTTTGGACTATTGGAAAGAGGATGTCTAGATCTACAACTTTCATGAAGGCCTAGAAGGCCAATTCTATCGTCTGACTTCTGCATCATCTCACTTTCCTTTCGTCTTAGTTCTATCGTCTCATTTCCATCGTCTCATTTCTATCGTCTCATTTTCTTCCGTATCATTTTCTTCCGTCTCATTTCTTCTGTCTCATTTTCTTCCGTCTCACTTTTGCGTCTCATTTTCTCTCCAGAACATCTCCACTTATAAGGATCATAACTTTTGACTCTGATATCCACAATTTTCATACTATATTCCGCTTGAAAGATGAAAGAAAGATCTACAACTTTCCAGAAGGCACCTTGACTAAAATCTTTTTATATCAATCCCAAATTTGCCCCTAAAGAACGAAGATGAATTTTCCATTCACACACCAACGTTCTGAACCAACTTCATAACTTCATGAAATTTTGAGACTTTTAGAGACAGAACTGAAATTCGATGTCTTCATAAGAAATGTAGCCATATATCTCTAGTTTAATCCAAATCAAGAATCATCTCATTTGGACAGCTAGAGGATAAGTTATGGCTAACAAACTGAAGCATACTTAATGAACATTTTCTAGATTTTCAACCTTTCAATATTTTACAACACCCAATCGCTCATAGTCTTTCAAAACACTAACTTAACACTATAACCATATTTTTCATCCCCAACAACACAATATTTATGAACTAACACGAAAATGCCATTTTCATGCAAATGATAGTAAATTATCAAATTTATTTCACAAATCCCCAACTCTAAAGGGTTTCTTCACCACTTACCTGCTGAAAACTCCAAAATCTTCAGGCTCTACACTTCACACGATTTTCGTGCTTCACTAAGTACAATGTCCAGCTTCTAGTTTTTCTTAGGGTAGAGGACACAAATAGCATGGTGGGTTTGGTGAAGGAAAGGAAAAATACAGAAGTCTCTTAGGAAGTATTTGATGGAAAACTCTGTGATTTAAAAGGAAGTTTGAAAAAAAAATGATAATGAAGGGACTTAGACAAGACTTTACCTGTCAACTCTCAAAGAATAGTAACCTATTTCTAGCAAGAGTACAAAAGTCTAAGTGATACTTGTCACACTCCCACTACCTAAGCTCTAACTTAGTTTCTTTTGAAACTAACTCCCTAAACTTTCATCTTTACAATTCAACTATCTCCAAAGCTCCCTTTTAATTTCTTTTTCCTATTTTCTACAATTCCTAAAATTTATTCCTAATTTCTCCAAAATTCACAAATACCATACTTCTACTAGTCACTAATATTTTCCATGTTAAACATTCATAATTCTAAAAAATTCACAAATCAATCCAATTATACCCAGAATTATTCATGAAAGCATGTACAATTATTTTCATGTGCAGATAAATTTACTATTCATGTATAAGTGTAAAGCATATTATACATGAATATGGAAATGCATCTCTAACTCTCATTAATCACTCACATTTACTATTCTAACCTTCCCACAAGTAATGGGATGTTACAACTCTCTCCTCCTTAAAGAAATTTCGTCCTCGAAATTCTTAACTGTTTGCTCGAACAGGTGGGGATATTGTCTTCTCATATGCTCCTCTGTCTCCCATATTGCTTCTTCGGTTGAGTGGTTCCTCCAACGGACTTTTACTAATGGAATGACCCTGTTCCTCAACTGCTTGATCCGTGATCCCACAATTTTGTTCGGCTCCTCAACATAGCTTAAGTTACTAGCAACCTCAATTTTTTGAGCCGGTATCACATATGTCGGATCCGATCGGTATCTTCGGAGCATACTCATATGAAACACATTATGCAATTGAGACATCTCATTTGGTAAAGCCAACTTATAGGCCAAAGGTGGTATCCTCTCAATGATCTCATAAGGACTAATGTACCTAGGGCTCAACTTGCCCTTTTTACCGAATCTCAAAACTCCTCTCTAGGGTGACACTCTCAAGAATACTTTATCTCCCACACTGTACTCCATATCACGTCGGTGTTGATCCACATAACTCTTCTGCCTATCCTGAGCCACTTTAATTCGGCTTCGGATCAACTTCACCTTGGCCACTGTATCCTGTATTAACTCTGGACCTTCAATCATTCTCAAGCCTTCTTCATCCCAATACAATGGTGACTGATATTTTCTACCATACAATGCCTCATACGGTGCCTTTCCGATACTACTATGGTAATGGTTATTGTAGGCAAACTCTATCAATGCCATATATTGATCCCAAACTCCTCTAAACTGCAATACACAAGCTCTAAGCATATCCTCAATAGTCTTGATTGTCCTTTCACTCTGTTCATCTGTTTGAGGATGAAATGCTATCTGAAGTTCAACTTAGTACCCATAGCAGACTGCAAACTCCTCCAAAACCTCGAAGTAAATCTGAGATCCCTGTCCGATACGATGGACACTAGAACCCCATATAGTCTCACCACCTCATCCACATATCTCCAGGCCAACTGATCAAGTCAGTTATTCTCTCTCACCGGTAAGAAGTGGGCCGACTTAGTCAACCGGTCCACTATGACCCATATAGCATCATGCTGCCTCAGAATCTTTGGCAAACCCATGATGAAGTCCATAGTAATCCGTTCCCATTTCCACTCTGGAATGGGCAACGAATGTAACTTCCCTACTGGAGCCTGGTGTTCAGCCTTAAATTGCTGGCACGTCATACATCTAGACACATACTCAGCCAGTTGCTTCTTCATTCCAGGCTACCAGAAATGTTGCTTCAAAGTGTTATACATCTTGGTAGTACCAGGATACATAGCATAGGCGGCCATATTAGCTTCCTCAAGGATCTCCTTCCTCAGATCATCCACATTACGCACACACAACCTCTATCTCAACCATAATGTTTCATCCCTTAATTCAAACTCAGAATCTGGATTCACTTTCACTTTCTCCATAAGCTTGACCATAATAGGATCTTTACTCTGTACTCTTTTGATTATGTCATGTAGCATCGGTCTCAATTTTAATATAGCAGTCAAGACCCTATTTTGCTCCAGATTCAACTCCACATTTAGAGCTCTCAAGTGAATCAAATTGGGTAACCTCGATAACTGAATCTGAGCTGCACTGATATTAGACTTCCTGCTCAAAGAATCTGCCACCACAATAGCTTTCCCCGGATGGTACTCAATAGTGCAGTCGTAATCTTTCAGTAGCTCAATCCATCTCCTCTGCCTCAAGTTTAACTCCTTTTGACTTAATAGATACCTCAGACTCTTATGATCAGTGTATATCTGGAAAGTCTCTCTATACAAATAATGTCTCCAAATCTTTAGAGCAAAGATAACTGCAGCTAGCTCTAAATCATGTACCGGATAATTGATCTCGTGAGACCTTAATTATCTTGATGCATAGGCAATCACCTTGTCATGCTGCATCAGTACACATCCCAATCCTTGATGCGAAGCATCACTATACACTACATATCCTCCGGTCCCTGATGGAATAGTCAACACTAGTGTAGTAGTCAACCGATGTTTCAGCCCCTCAAAGCTCTTCTGGCACTCCTTATTCCATCTGAACACTATATTCTTCCTCAAAAGTCTTATTAGAGGGGCCGAGATTAGAGAAAATCCCTCGACAAATCTTCGGTCATACCCGACCAATCCTAGGAAACTTCGGATCTCTGACATATTCCTTGGAGCTTCCCAATTCATCACGGCCTCTATCTTCTTCAGATCTACTTGTATACCATCTCCAGTCACTATATGCCCCAGAAATACAACCTGATTCAGCCAAAATTCACACTTACTAAATTTGGCATACAGTTACTTCTCCCTCATAATCTGTAAGATGACTCTCAAATGCTCAGCATGTTCCTTTTTGCTCTTCGAATACACCAAGATATCATCAATAAAAACAATCACAAAGTGATCCAGGTAGGGCTGAAACACCTTATTCATCAAGGCCATAAAAGCTGCCCGGGCATTAGTCAGCCCAAAAGGCATCACTAGGAACTCATAATGCTCATACCTGCTCCTGAATGCACTCTTAGGTATATCAGCCTCCGTTATCTTCAACTGATAATACCCTGATCTCAGATCCAGCTTAGTAAATACCTGAGCTCCCTGTAACTGATCAAGCAAATCATCAATTCTAGGTAACGGATACTTGTTCTTCACTGTCACCCAATTTAGTTGCCTATAATCTATGCACAACCTCAAAGTCCCATCCTTCTTCTTCACAAATAGTACTGGAGCTCCCCAAGGTGAAACACTGGGTCTAATGAAACCCTTTTCTAGCAACTCTTGCAGCTGAGCCTTCAACTCCTTCAGCTCTACAGGTGCCATCCTATATGGAGGAATGGATATAGGAGCAACACCTGGGACTAGATCAATTGTGAACTCCGTTTCCCGATTAGGTGGTAGACCAGGTAACTCTTCGGGAAACACATCCAAGAATTCCCTAACTACTAGAATGTCCTGTGCACTCTGCTCAACCCTAGAGTCAATAATGTGGGCCAGATAAGCCTCACATCGTCCCTGCATCAACCTCAATGCACTCATGAATGATACCATCCTAGCTGGCACTGCCTGACTAACTCCTCTGAATACTGCCCTTGGCTGACCTGGAGATTCCAATACTACCTCCTTGGTGTAGCAGTTCATAATGGCCCTATGGGCAGTGAGCCAATCCATACCTAAAATCACATCTATCTCTCTCAACTGCAATACTATCAGGTCTACCTCCAACTCTGCTTGATCAATCCTAATTAAGCACCCCTTGTATACCTCACCAATAATAGTAGTACTACCTAGAGGTGTACTCACCTCTAGCCCATACTGTAGTAACTTCCTATCACAATGCAACCTACATGCCAAATACGGTGCGATAAAGGAGTGTGTGGAACTTGGATCTAGCAGTGCAAAAGCCTCAAAGTTATAAACAAGAAGCGCACTTGCTACCACATCTGGTGAGTCTTGGGCCTCCTGCCTAGTTATGGCATAGACCCTGGATTGGGACTGTGGTCGGTTGTCCTGCCACTCAGTCCTCATGAAAGAACTCCCAGCTCTCCCTCTGACTCTACCTCTGCCTCTCTGTCCAAATCCACCACCTCTGCTTTGCTGGACTGTAGTATTACCCCCGGACCATCCATTGACAGCAGACTGACCTCCCAAGGTAGCAGGACAATCCCTAATCTGGTGGTCCATGGAGCCACATTTAAGGTAAGCTCCAGTCAATCTCCAACACTCACTACCATGCCTCTTCTCACAATGCTCACAATCTGGAAATTGATTCGGAGCTGTACCCCTTCCACTGCTAGTCTGTGATAATCCACCCCTCTGCCCAGTTCCTGACTGTCTGGATCCACCTGATGATTTGAATACTCTGTTCTAGCGCTTATTATAGCCCCTGCCAGAACTGGCCTGACTCTCACTAGACCTCTTTCCTCTAGACCCTTGCCCAGTCTTAGCTTGTTTTTCCCTCATCAGTTGTTCAATTCTAATTAAAGCAGCTCAGAAAAGGTTTAAGGCTCAAAAAGGGAAGTTGATTTATTAAAACAAGATACTTAAATCCTACCTAGCTAAACTATTCCTACTGGAAAGGTTTCTCCCCCACACTTAAACAACACATTCATGCAACACAATCTCATATCAATTCCAATTAATATGCACAAATATATGGTAAATGCAGGAAGAGAAACAACGTGATGCTCATGGAGGGTCCTTTAGCTCGGGACGGACGTCTAGCTGGTATCCAAGTGTCATTTCAGCAGCTTGGCTTTTGTGTAGCTCTGTACCCACGCCCGTACTCAAATGTGCTCCTGAAGCATCAACAGCAAAAATTCCTCCAAAGGGATCACAAGTTAGAGGATTCATATTTTGCTCAAATTTAGCACATGCATTATCAACAACTACATTAAGCATATTAACACCAAGAAGTGAATAATCCTCAACTCAATGAAAGTACCCATATCTGACTGCGCCAACCTTGTTCAGATCTCCATATTAAGTCCATTCTCAAACCTCCTACACTTGTCTTCTACTATAGGGATCAGAGCAGTAGCATAGCCCATCAATTCATTAAACTTGACCTTATATTCAGCCACTAACATTCTACCCTGCTTCAATTCCAAGAACTCCTGTATCTTCATATCCAAATAGATCTTAGGCATGTAGTTGTCTCTGAAGACCCTTAGAAAGTCTTCCTACTTTAATTGGCAAGGCCTGGTGGTACTCCCTGGGACAGTCTTCCACCACTGGTTAGCTGGGCCCTGTGATAAAGACACTGCATAATCGAATCTCTCATTAGGATTGCAGTCCATCTAATCGAATATCCTTTCTATCCTCTCTAACCATTCCTCGGCCTCAGCAGGGTCTGTGCTACCATAGAAATCCACAGCTCCCTGTTTCCGCAGCCTGTCATACCTCCTCTCCCTTCTCTCAGGAACTCTAGGAAGCATAGCCTCAGATCGAGGGATCGAGGACTCTCTACTGGCTCCTACCGATCCTTGGTCAGTTGGTTGATCAATCTGATCACCTAAAGCGGCTGACCTATAACAAATAATAATTTCAATTATTATCTGCATTTGTCACAATATTTCATGCTTAACATTTCTATATGTCTCAACAGATGCCAAACTATGCTCTGATACCACCTAAATGTAACGCCCCCTTACCGCAGGGTACACACCGGGATGCCCGGAGGTCATTCCGGTGCGTAACCTACGATAAGGGTGAGTTACGTTCGATCATTTCAATCACTTCACATGGAATCATAATAAAATTTACTTATAAAACATCAATAGAAAAACCATAATATTTTTGAAACATACTTTTTCCTCATTTCATTTCATAAAACCCAAGTATCTACATTTTGTCTTTCAATATTTTCTATATGTACATCATCAAAACCTAATACAAAAGTACTACATGAA
>JAOTAX010024146.1:0-11886 GCA_025629825.1 Erythroxylum guanchezii
TACAAGTCTCAAGGGACAGATCTGCTTGGAAAGACCATAGAAGAAAGGGGCCTAGTAGAACAATGGCTAGAAGTTGAGGCACACAACTATCACCCCCCTATCTATAACTTGACAATTCAGATATTATTTTCTTCTCCGTTGGGCTTTCTACCAGATGAAAAGATAATCAAAGAGAGCGAAGAGAAGCTTGGGAAGGTGTTGGACGTTTACGAAGAGAGGCTGTCGAAGAGCAAGTACTTAGCTGGTGGTTTCTTTAGCCTGGCAGACCTTAGCCACCTTCCCTTTACTCAGTATTTGGTTGGACGAATGCAGAAGGAGTATTTGATTAGGGAGAGGAAACACGTTAACGCTTGGTGGGATGATATTAGCAACAGGCCATCATGGAAGAAGGTCCTCGAGCTCTAAAGGTTCCACCAGAATTTGAGTCTGCTGGTGTGCAATAATGGTTTAATATAGGACTGGTACCCTTTGTTTGCTTGCTTTATCTCATTATATGTAGTGTGGTTGTTTCCATTACCCAGTATGTATCCTATTCCATATAATGTCAATCGCATATTGAGTGCTTGCCTGCGTTCTATCAAAAAAATATTGTCCAAACAAGCGTGGGTCACAATTTATAAGGTGAGCTAGATCTAGAAGCATTTGAGAGCAAGAACAAGAAAAAGAAAAAAGCGATGGACCTTTTGAATATATCTAATTTCATAGTCCATAAATTGAACATTATATAAAAGAAAGCATAAGATATGTCTTAGCCTTGTTTCTTGAAATGATTGAATAAAAGAAAAAAAGAGAAAAAGTACTAAATTAATCAATAGAAGTAAGTATGGCTGTTAAGAAAAAAAGAGTGAAGTAGAGTTTATGCAAGAAGGAAAAGACACTTTTAACGGATAACTTAATAAGTGAGAAGACCTTTTCAGCTAACAATTAAAAGTCTAATTTAATCCCAACAATGACATTTTGAGTTAAAAGTAAAGGCACCAAGACAAGACATATATAAAGTAATTATGACTTGCATAAGTACTTTGGTAAGAACATGAACAACTTGTTCTTCAGTGTTATATTACTTCAACTTGATCAATCCATTTGTGACAAGCTCGCAGATGAAGTAATGTTGTGTATCCATGTGTTTTGCTCTTCCATGTAACATTGGAATTTTGGCCGTTGGTATTGTTGATAAATTATCACGAGAAATTTTAATAGTCCCGTTTTGCTCTTGAAAAAGATCAACAAACAATTTTCTTAGCAATAATGCTTGACATGCTAAAGATGTTGCTAAAACATACTTTGCTTTCAATAATGAAAGTGCAACAATTGATTGTTTTCTTGAAATCCAAGTAGTAGCATAGCCCAAAAGTTGTAATTCTGACAATATAATATAAGACCTTCTTAGCTGCTCAAAGATGATGCTTCATAGGGCTATGTATAAATTTCAAAATGACTCTAACAATAAAGATTATATTAGGACGACTGTGGGTCAAATAGATTACACCTCTAAGTAAGCTATAAAAATAGTTCATGTTTGCTTTCTTAGTATCATCAACCAACTATAACTTCTTATAAAAGTGTCAATCACTTTGCAATTAAGCATGCTATTTCTTTTTAGACGGTTAACAACATATCTTCTTTTTGAAATAAAGATTCTATCTTCTCCTTGCTTCACTTTAATTCCAAATAGACTTAAGTATGTTATTTCAAACTTGATCATCATGGAACATCGAAATTCACAGATAAGAGAGCAAGAGGAACTCCTATATATATCATCAATATACAAGAAAACAATTAAGAAAATCATGTTGATGCATTTTCACATATAAGGTAAGTTCATTCATTCTTTCTTCAAACCCATTTTCTCTAAAATATGCATCCATATTGATGTATCATGCACGTGGGACTTATTTGGGCCTATAAACTGCTTGCTTCAGTTTGTAGACTTTCTCTTTTGCTTCTTTCGCCATAAAACTGTCTGGTTGACTCATGTACACTCCTTTTTTCCAAGTCACCATTAAGAAATACCGACTTTACATCAAATTGATAAACCTTCAACCTATGTAAACAAAGCCATTATAGCCCTAATTTGGAAATGGTCGGACCCGCAACGGATCCGTCATTCCTTTGGCTTTTAGTTAAGAGAAAATTGCTAACGAATTAGCAGAGAGTTGCCCAACATCTATCAGAGCCGACCCTAGATGTCATTTTTGTACACATGAAGAGTCACTCCTACATGCGTTACGGGACTGGACCTAGGTCAATTCCTTTTGGAGACAATTTCCTACAGCGGAGATCGATTTTAAATTTTCCCACCACGATGTCGAAACGTGGTTGATTTCTAATCTAGGCTGTCGAAACCAAGGATAGATGATTGCTTGGGACACCATCTTTGGAGTCGCTTATTGGTTCCTCTAGTAGTGGAGAAATAAAAGCATCTTTGAGGACGATTTCACCTGGCCGGAAGCTGGAGGTCGTATTGTGATGGATTATGTTCACTGGATCGACAAGGCAACGGAGGTGGCAGATCGAGTTTTTCCAACACCGGGGTTACCAATGGGAGCATCAGTCGGATAGACGAAACCGCAAGCTGGTTGGCTAAAATTAAACATTGATGGGGCGGTCACCACAGACTCTAGCACAACGACGGCTAGCAGACTTATCAGGGATAGCACAGGACAATAGTGTGGAGGCTTCATGCAACATATAGGTGAGTGCTTGCCACTGACCGCTGACCTATAGGGGGTTTTATCAGGACTACAGTTGGCATAGGATCTCGATTTTTAGCGCTTAGTAGTCGAAGTGGATTCTTTGGAAGTTATCAATATTCTTTCTTCATCTGCCTAAGTGCTGCTTGACAGTCATGCGTTGGTGCTGGGAATCCGCGAGTTACAATGTTGACAATGGACGCTCCAGATACAACACGTCTATCGTGAAGGGAATAGGAGTGTCGACAGCTTGGCCAAGCTGGCTTCACGATCACGTCCTGGGATCTATATCCTCCAGCATCCTCCAGTGGGGAGTTTTGAGTACCTTCACAAAGATTAGCAAGGGATCTTATATTGTAGACATATGCGTTAGTTCGTATTAGTTTTTCTTTCCTTTGTTTAAAAAAAAGCCATTATAGCCCTTACTATATAAAGACAAGCATCTGTAGAAAAAGCTTCTTTAAAGTCAATACTTTATCATTAAGAATATCCTTTTGCTACCAATTTGACCTTGTATTTTTTGCACTCCCCTACTAGCATTGTATTTTCTTTTAAACGCCCATTTCAAGCTAATAACATTTTTTCCTTTTAGTAAATCCACTAGATCCAATATTTCATTTTTAATTGCTATCAACTCATCTTCCATTGCATCCCTCCATTCTCTCTTTGTTGAAGCCTCTTTAATGCGATTTGGATTATTGCACCAAATAGCAAAAAGGTACAAGTTTCATAAATTTTTGCAAGTGATCTAAACTTTTGTGTAGGATTCTCATTTGAATATCCAGAATCAAGTGCTATCATTGTTGAAATACTCCCATTGGCTTTTTTAAAAAATAAAGTTTGTATTTAATTATAGCAAAAGCTATTACACGATCCTAAATAAGAATCATACACCTTGAATCAAGTGAAGCTAAACTAAACATGATATATATTAAAAAAAACACAAATTTGCATAAAAGCAACTAGTTTACTCTATGTTCTTGGCTAACTGTGCTTTGCTTATCATTGGCAATAATAACAGCTGTTATCAAGTTCATAATTTGGTCAGTAAGTTGATGTTTCTGCAATTCCTCACTCTTGTATAATCACCTGTTACTTTTTCTCCAAATGGAATAAAAGACCATTTGGGCTAATGTTGCTTCTATTTAAGTTGTTACTATTTAAAAAGTCTATATTAGTAATGGAAGATGGATTTATTGATTCATTTAAAGCATCTTTTTATAAGATTTTTGATGACTTACTACTACTTCCCTATTCCTAACATGAACCTTTATCAAATTCTACATCTCTTTTAAAAATGATCTTCCTCATTATAGGATTATATAGTCGAAAAGCTTGGAATTGTAGCAATAACTAAAAAAAAATATAATCTTTAGACTTTCTATCAAGCTTACATAATTGTTAAGAATTTATTAAAACATATGCTATATAACCAAAATTTAAAATGTTTCAATAGTGGCTTTAAGCCTTTCCAAGATTTAAAAGGTTTCTAATACATGATTGCTCTAATAGGAGTAATATTCAATAAGTAAACTACAATATGAATTGCCTCACACTGAAAGTTTTGACTTTTCAACATGCTTCTAACCATCTCGATTAAAGTTTGATTAGTTTTCTTGGTCATCCTATTTTGCTATAGAGTATGATGTGCTATCAATTCCACGTGGACACCATATGCTTCATAAAAAATATGAAATTCTTAAGATAAAAATTCTTCACATTTATATGTATAAAAAACCATAATTTTGTTACTACTCTAATTTTCTACCAAACTTTTAAATTTTTGAAGTCAATATGTAGTAGAATCATAACTCACTTATTCTGCCTACAAAGACAAGCACATTTTGAACTTTGACACTAGCCCAATTAGAATATATCTTAAAATATCTATTATTGTAATCTAGTCAAAAGTTATTATAGTAAACATCTTGTAGATGTACTCATATTATAATCATTTGACCCTATAACTTGTATCTGATTACCTTTGTGGATATAATATATTATTCATTAAAAAAGCCTTAATTTTTTTGAAGTTTAAAAACATTTTTACTTTAAACTTTAGAAAAATACCTAACTCATATAGCTATAATCATCAGTATAAAACATTGATTACTACTAAGTAATTATTTATTGATAGAACCATGCAAATTTACATGTATAAGGTCAAGACAATTGGAGGTTCTCCAAGACTTCCCTATAGTAAAGGACCTTCTATGTTGTTTTCCATACATACAACTTTCACAGACATTGTAAATAGACTCTTTAGCAACAATCTATTAATCATTAACATCTTTTCCATATGGTCATTTGATTTACAATTCCTATAACTCTTGATAAACACTCTTTCACCAATTTATTATTTTCCATAAAATACGTCTCAAAATTTCGAAGAAGACTATAATTTCACAATAGTTACTCTTGATGT
The DNA here is from genome assembly GCA_025629825.1 of Erythroxylum guanchezii. Classification (NCBI taxonomy): domain Eukaryota; kingdom Viridiplantae; phylum Streptophyta; class Magnoliopsida; order Malpighiales; family Erythroxylaceae; genus Erythroxylum; species Erythroxylum guanchezii. Next base: position 5,119 of record JAOTAX010024146.1, read on the forward strand.
ACCTTAAAATTCCTTCTTTAGAGTGTCCCATACATCATTTAAAGTGCTAACTATGACAATACAAGAAAAAAATAATCTCGTGTAGTGCTTGTTGAACATAGAACAAAGTTTTAGTATCCCTCTTCTTAGTTTTGTATAATCATTCTTCCTTATTTGATATGGATCTATGTTATCAACAAATCCAGATTTAACCAAGTATTGTAGATCTTCTGAATTTAATACAATTTTTATTTTGATACTCCAATACTTATACTTGTCTCCACTAAAAAGGGCATGCTTGGTAACGAAGAAGGTGAAATTCTAAACATTGCTAATGTTGTTGTTAAACACTCAACATTTTCTTAGTTACATATTAAAGGAGTAAAGCGATTCTGATACCAAGAATGTTAAAAAAGAACATAGTGAAATGGAACATATGCATGAAGGAAAAGAAACTTCAAAGGATAATTTATGTAATGAAAAGACATTTTCTTTATAACGTTACAGACTCTAAATGATTCTTAACTGCATTCCCACTAAAGCCACGATTCTATAAGTAAGACCCCAAATAAAGGTATAACTTGATAAGTATAAAGAAGTCTCGTCAATTTATTTATGTTCATTCCAAGTTCAAAGTACCATTTGTACAAATAGGAATCCCCTTCATTACATTATTTCTTCTTCATATAGATAGATAGAGGATCTCTATAGGATAATTACTTAGAAATACATTTTGTACAAGAAAAGGATCCCAAGATCCTGAACAATCCCAAGTTTGCCTATAAAGAGTAGATCAAATTCTATTTTTGTCTAGAATTGATTTCTTCTGTATAATACTAATCAATATGGTCTCATTGGTAAGTGCCACAAGATCTTGTACATTGTAACCCACAGTTATAGGCCCAAATCCAAGAAGATTTTTTCAACATAATAATTAAAAGATTATTCTAACCTCCATAATTAATGAGATATTTTGAATTAATATCCAATAGTGGCTTCTACTACTATAACAAAAGAGAAGTACAAATAAACTGAAAAAAACTATTATCTTTTATCTCTATTGAATATGAACGATATTGATCCAAGTTATAGATAGATTAAATAAGCTAACAAGTGAAGCTAGGGATGCTTAAATACTCGAATAACTAAGAAACCGCGTTGAAAACTTGAAAGTATTGTTGTTCATGATTTTGGTATCCTACATCCTTACTTTTGTGGTGTTTAATTTTTACTCTATTGATTTTAATAAATATTAAACCCTATTAGTTGATGTTGTTAAAGAAAATAATTCTTTTGAAAATTTGAGTGTGGAAACTATTAAGCTTAAAGCTCTAAAGCATTTAAGTCTTGCTCCAATTACCTTATGTAATATCTCTTTTCAATTCTTATTCACTTTTTTTAGTGCTTAACTTGATTCCCATCACCAAACTTATACTAAGATAATTAAATATATCTTTAATTAGTTCCTTTATCATAATATGCTTTATTTTCATTTCTAAAAGATGATGTATGAGATTGACTTGAACTTCTTTTTTTGTTTATTTAATAACATGAAACTTCAACTTTATGTTCTTAGCTTTATCATACCACATAGGGTTCTTCCTTTCTTTAGATCAAGCAAAGTTCTTTTTACATACCTTAGATTTCTTTTTTTACTCCAATGTGAACTTGGTTCTTTGATGAATTTTGACAAGAAGATAGTAGAGCATACACAAATTTTTGTCTTGTATCTATCAAATTTAATAAATTCTCAACCAAACTTTCATATCATGAAACCAAATGGATTTTTATCCTTAATTTAATGATAATAAAATTTTAAAGTACAAGATTTTACTAGATGTTATTAGAACGAAAATGAATCAAAATTTAATATAAATTATATGAAAATATGTCTCAATGAAGAAGAATAGGATATTTAACTTACAGATGAAAATTCAATTGAGATGAAGAATTCCATACTTTTAGATGTTAACTACTCTGAGGGGAAATTACTTAAAAATGGGATAAATTGGATTTCAATATGACTAAAGGAAAAAAGATAGACTTAATGAGAAAGAAAAAAGGAAAGTATAATGAACTATGAGAGAGGACCAGTTGAAAAAACAACTAAGAGCCATTAGAGAGACGGCCAACTGAAAATTAAAAACAAGTAAGAGCCATTAGAGAGAGCACCAGAGAGAGGGATTAAGAAAAAAAGTTGAAAAATGAATGAGCTAGTAGAGCACTAAGGAAAAAACAAATAAATTTGAAAATATAAAGAAGAATGAGCATGAATAGACAAGAGAGTGCTTGTGCTTTCTCTTGTGTTTAGAATGATATTTATTAAATAAAGCAATGCTCAAGTTCATTATTTGAGTGTGATTACAAACTATTTATTGAAATTCCTATGAGAATTTATTTTATTTTCTATATCAAACAATCTCCATTTTTTAATGTTTGGCATCAAATTGTCTTTTGAGGCCTGCAAATATCTATTGTACCAAACATTCCAAAAGGAGTAAACATCTCAAAAATATATATTCTAATTTTTCATGGCTACGTTATTTAAAGCAAAAAAAGTTGAAGACTCTATTCATCTCTCAGTACTTATAGGAATTAGTTGAGAAATCCTTAGGTGTAGTAATTGAACTTTTAAAAGATGTGAAAAGAAAATGTTAAAGCTCTTTTTATTTAATAAGCCACAGGCGATATTTTTCTTAATGTATTTTTGTAGCGACAAAAGCAATGAAATCATGGGATACACTCAATAATGGTACCAAGGGATAAAAAGGTGCTTATAGTTAAGTTTCAAATGTTTTACAAAAAGTTTAAAATCTTTTTTCATAAAATTTAGAGAGTTGATGCATGATTATTCCAATAATCTTATGGAAATAGTTAATCAAATGAGTAAATATAATGAATTGATAACTGATTAGTGACTTTTGTGAACATAGCATGTATTTTGCTAAAAAAAAATTTGTTTATTATTACTACCATAAAAGAATAAAAAGACTTATGTTTTATAATAATTAATGAAGTAATGTTGTAGTTATATGAAGATAGATAGAAAAGCTATAAAGATAGTTATATAGAGAAGGCATTAAAAACATAATTATGATTTCTAAGAAAATGAAGGTGTCGATTAATACAAAACTTATAACAACAGTCATTAAGGTTATTACTCTTGAGGAAGACGGAGCGGCAAACGAAATAGAGGAGATAATCGATAAGATGAATAAAATTATCATTCAAATATAAGCAATAATAAAGATGAAATTCAACCTCATATATTATTATAATAAATATAGTCATATATAAAAGTATTATCGATTGAAAGAAAGACAAGAAAAAAATTGTTAAAGAAAAGGATAAAATTTAATTTGAAAGTTTATTTCTTGTTTGTTATGTTACTAATTTTATAATTTATATGTGTAGTGTCTAGATTGTGGTGATAACATTCACATAATAGTAAAATTAGGTTTTCAGTTTTGGCCATGTTAATAAAAACATCGGTGAAGATAAATGATAGAATGTTTAATGAATCATAAGTTAAAGGAGTTGTAAAGCTAAATTATCATAGAATCAGTTGTATCAAATATGTCCTTTTTATACTAGACTTGGACTCAAATCTACTGAGTGATGAACAGTTCTTAAGAGAAGCCTACTCACTAGTTTTTAAAAATCTACCTTATGCTACCCTTTTTACCAAAATAAAAAGCATTTACTGCTAAAATTTTTCATAGCCATAACTAATATGTTGCGAATTTCTATTCATGATTGGAAGAAAACATTTGGTCTCTTTAGAAGATGATAGCTAGTTATGGAATAACAGGTATAGACATCCAAACCTTATAAATTTATACTTATTGTATAAACTTAACTTGGAGCATGGTTTGTCTTTAATAAAGTATGTTATTGATGTGTGTAAGAGTTGTATGATGGGAAGAAACACGAAGATACCTTTCTAAAAGAAAAATGGAAGAGAGATTCATAACTAGCTAATTAATTCATACATTAATTGTGAATTAATGCATGCTTCTCCTCTTAACAACAATAGATACATTATTGTGTTTATTAACAATTACAATATCATGACTTGGGTTTTCTTTATTAAAGAAAAATATAAGGTGCTAAAAATCTTTAGGAAATTCAAGTCCTCTATTAAAAAGCAAATCGACTACATAATCAAAGTATTATGAACATATCATGGTGATGAATTATTTTAAAGGAATTTGACAAATTCTATGTTGAATCTAACATTAAAAGAGTTGAAAGTTAGTTACTCTTTATGAAAAAATGGAGTTGTATAAGAGGTGAATTGGATTCTTATGGAGATGTAAAAAAAGTACAGTTAACACTATAGATCTACTAAAGAATTTGTGTACAGAAGCAATACACACAACAACTTATATTCTCAAATGTGTAATGAGTTTTCCTGGATATTTAAGGGCTTGTTGCTAGCTAGGGAGTCTGTGTACCCATTAATCAAGTGCAGATTGGGCATCGGCACAGCTGTGAACTTTTGGTTCGATAACTGGCATGCCTCTAGTCCTCTTAGGTTGCGTCATGACCTGGTTAGATTTCAATCTAGAATTTCAAAGAGGGAATCTGTGGCAGGGGTGGTTCAGGCTAGGGAGAGATGGAGCAGGTGTAGATTTGGTCAAGTGCTGGAATCGATCTTGGCTGGGGTCCGGCTAAGTAATGCTCTTGATGTGTGGTTGTGGACAGCCAACCAAAATGGGTTTTTTACTGCTCAATCTGCGCATGCAATTGGACAAGATGGACTGGCAGTGGTGACTTGGGCGAATTTAGTGTGGCAGCAGGTACTCTCTCCTAAAGCTGCGTTTTTTGTGTGGTTGACAATGCTAAATCGGTTGCGAATGAAAGACCGATGGTTTGGCTCCTTTGATCCTATTTGTGTATTATGTAAATTAGTTAATTAGAGTCGAGATCATTTGTTCTTTGAATGTGCTTACCCGAAATCGGTTTGGAGTAGGATTCTGGTTTTGTTGGGGCGTATGCCCTCCTCTTTCCAGTAGAGTGAGGTGGTGGCATTTGTAATGCATGAATCTGGTAGTGGTCGGATAGATGGGCTTTTTTTTAAGACTATCTTTCATGTGGTGCTTTATAATATTTGGAAGGAGAGGAATCGTCGGTTGTACAAAAATGAAGAGCGCCAAAAGTATCAGCTTGCGGATTGCATCGTCAATTTGATTCGGGAGGTTATTATAGCCCATGGAAAGCAGAATTGTGTAAGTGTAGCTATGAGAGCTCGCTGGAATTTGTAGTAGGTGTGAGCTTTCAGGATGAGAGTTTTGTGTGGTTGTGACCATTTGTTGGTTTGTACAGTGCAGCTTCTGTTTTTAGTTAATATAATTTTCTCTTAAAATTTTAAAAAAAAAACTTATATTCTCAATTAGAGTCCCACAATGACACAACCTTACCAAACTCCATAGAATGGAAGAAAACAAACGTATTGCTAAAAAAAGAGGAAAGCTTGATACTAATAGTTTGAAATATATTTTTGTGGCCATAATATGAAAATTAACGGGTGTACAATTTATGATCCCACCTCTATGAAGATAATAATCAGCTAAGATGTTATTTTTATAATAAAATAACTTGGAAATAGACTAATTTATAATTGAGAGCATAATACATTTAATATTATGATGAATTTATTACTAAATTACTAGATGACCATAGCAGTTAAAACCCTTCAACACTAACATTTTTATCACTCCTATTTTGACATCACCAAGTTCTTCGTCAAATACACCTCCACAAAAAAGGAGATCATTGCAGGAAATTTATAAGAAAAATAGAGAGATTTTAGCTTGCATAAATTGAAGGGACAAATAATTTTGGAAAAGCTAACAAAAGCAATGATTGTTGTAAAGCAACAGATGAGGAAATATAGGCATTGAAAAGATAAAGAAACCTAAAATGTTGTTAAGTTTTCAATGGGAAAGATGGGTAGGCCTAAAATATATGTACAAATTAAAGCATATACCTAATATACCAGTTAAAAGATACAAAGTAAGATTAGTTGTACATGGGTATATATAAAGCGAGGGCATTGATTTTGAAGAGATCTTCTCCTAGTTTTAAGGTTTAATATTATTTACATTACTTTATTAATTTTTGATCACTATAAATGTCATGCTCGTCACTGTGATGTCAAATTAGCCTTTTAAATGGATGTTTAGAGGAAGAAGTACATGTACATAAACTTAAAGCTTATAAAATTGTATGTGGAAAAAAGTCTATTAGTTAAAAAATCTCTTTATAATCTCAAGCAATCACTGGGAGCATGGTACAAGAGGATGATTTTCATCATAAAAGTGCTTGTGAGCATAGGATTGATATAGAAACACAAGTAGCAAAAGATTTACTAATCATATGAATTTAAGTAGATAACTTAATTTATATTGAAAATTGTGCTTCTTTGATTAATGATCTCAAGAGCATTATAACAACTCAAATTGAAATGAGTGAGTTAGATTTTATAGGTTATTTTTTTAATTTAGAAATGAAAATATGATCATAAATATGTGAAAGATCTTAAGAAATTCCATATGAAATAAATGGATTCAACATTTAAGAAATTAGAAAAGCAACATATAGATATCATTGAAACTAATAGAAAAAGTTCGATAAGATAAAATGTTGGACCCCGAACTTTTGATGCAAATTAGAAATAATAAAATGAATTTAAATGAGAAAGAAATTGGTGTGAATTTAAGGAAAATTTGATGAAATTAAGAAATAATTTATGAGAAAAGAATTGTTTAATTTTGAGGACTTTGA
>JAOTAX010024166.1:0-11885 GCA_025629825.1 Erythroxylum guanchezii
ACCAGGAATAAGAGATAGAATATAATCATTAACTTTATCAACAACATCCAAAGTTGGAGTTAAAATAGCTCTGCCCTAAAATAAATCTGCCCTTCAAGTAGCTTAGATCATTATTTTTTTTAATCTCTGGATAAGTTGAATCAACAATAGCTACAACAGGATCACGAAACTGAGTTAGTAGAAATTTAGGAGGTATTTCTACAAGTGCTTCTTCATCATTAGGTTCTAATAATTTTCTATCTCCAATCTTAAACACCCAATTTAAAAACTCATTCAATTCATCAGCATAAGTATTTTGAGAATTTACATGCAATCGCATGTTTTTTGTCAAAGTTAGGACTTAACAAAAAGGCCATAAGTAAGAAGACTTTATAGCTGCATGAACAATGTCAAATCTAGAACCACCACGAATTACAAATAGTATTTGTCTAAAATCACCATCAAATACAATAGACTTTCCACCAAAGGGTTTGTGAAGACTATTAGGAATGTCAAATCTGAGAATATCACGAAGTGTGTGGTCTAGAGACTTAAAGCATTGCCTCTTAACCATAGGAGCTTCATCCCAAATTATCAATTTAGTTTTTGTAACAACTTTGCTTTGAAACTTCCATGTTTGATATTACGTGTTGATTCATCAATCAATTGAATAGGAATAGCAAACCCAAAATGAGCAGTGCGTCCAGCAGGAAGTAAGGTTGATGCGATACCACTGGATGTTACAATGAGCACAATATGACCTTCTGATCTTAGCACACAAGTGAGAGCATTCCATATGAAAGTTTTTCCTGTTCCACCATATCCATACAAAAAATAAGTTCCTCCCTTGTTTTGAATTACAGATTCCATAATTGTATCATAGACAACTCTTTGTTCTGTAGTCATTGTACTCAAGAGAGTACATAGTTGTTCTAAAAGTAGTTGCCTATTAAAGTTTAACTGATCTGCAATAAGTCTATTTTGCAAATCAAGATCAACATGGCCTTGAGGAATAGACATTGGAGGAAAATCTTGCAAGCTTTTACCATTTGCTTTTAAGAGATTTTCAATCTCAGCTATAGCAAAATTTTACAATTGAGAATCCATAAGTCTTAAATCTGTAATAAAAATTACAGCTGTTAATATTGAAATGGTTTTCACAAAAAAAGTACACTAAATGTTTCAAGCAACCCTGAATATATAATGATACTAAACATTATTTGACAAAAAAGTATAGTAAGTAAGCATAATCTAATGTATAATCATAAAAAATGAGGAATATTGGAAGGAAAATAAATATTTGACATAAAATAATTCATGGTATGAATGACACAAAATGAAAGAGTATAAAGAGAAATATAATCCAATGCTTGAACGAATAAAAATACAGTAGTTTGGAAAGAGTTCTAAGATTGTGTTGCTCACCATTGCATCTATATTTTTTTGTTGAGAATAAACAATATCTTTTGATAGAAGTCTCCATGTCTTGTTCCATACATATTCTGGCCGTGAAATAGAATTGGACAAAAGCATTGTAATGAATAGAGATCTCAAATAATGAGCAGTATCCCATAAAGATGCTTCATTAATAGCATCAATGTATTCTCTATCATCATTTAGTAATCCAAGCAATAAACATGCTCTCTTTGTTCCTTGGCTTCTTTAGCAACTGATTTAAGTGTTTGCCCTTCAGTAAAGTATACTTGCTGTTAATTAGGAAGGTAAAAATAAAGCCTTTCAACAGATGGTTGTCTATAATGAATTTCAAAACTCAATATTCTAAAGCATACTTCATGAGAAGAAATAAATTGACAATCTAAGAACATTTTAGGTTCATCAATTTCATTATTGCTTAAAGATTGATTCTGATCATATAAGGCAGCAGTAACTCGATCATTTCCCTTGCTCAAATACTTGAAAAGATATTTAATTGATGAACTTTGATTGCAGTACTCAACATTTATATGGGATGCATATTTCATAAGTAATTCCTGGTTGTAAGGAACAACAAATTGATTATCAAGGTCAACCCCTTTTTTGTGTATCAACTTACCATCATCTCTTCTCCTATAAATGGGAAATCCTTCATCATCAAAAGAAGTGATTGCTACAAAAGATTTAGGATAATAATTTCCACATTTACCTTCATTCATGCATGGAGATTTAGGATTTAGACTTCCACAAGGTCCGTGCATCATATGTTTAGAAACAATATTATATAAAGTTGTGTCAGTTATAGGATATAGAATCTCAGCACATACAATCTTGTCAAGCTCTTCAGGATTATGGTACTTCTCTTTCTCATTTAAGAGCAGAAGGATGTGAGCATGAGGTAAGCCATGTTTCTGGAACTCAATTATGTAAACAACTGACACAAGGATGAAAAAACTATCAAATAATATATTATACAATATATAAAAAAAATAAGTTAACAGTCAGGATCTACTTAAAAAGAGATTTTGATGAAGCAACTTTAAAATAATGACATTTAGTATTGTAAATGACTGACCAAATATTGGAATATATTGTGTTTATCAATTAACAATTGAGGGGATCTTTAATAAAGGATGAACCTTAAATGAATAGTAAAATATGGTTGTAAGAAATACATAAGGAATATATGAACCATGAAATATGTATTAAAATAGTCATTAACAGAATAGAACAATTCAATGAAGCAACAATTGCAAGTCAAACAATTACAAATGCTTTGTAATATGATGTTAAAAGGAAAAAAAACTATTTAACAGGTCAAAGCAATAGAAACCCATGATACAAATTAAAGAATAATGGACAGAAAAATTACCAGCTTTAACTGTCCCAAAAATTTTGCCTCACATTAGCTCTTTCATCAAACAATTTAACTTCATCTTAAAAACGCGAACTATTAGATCTGGTCTATCTTGTGCTTTCAAATTCAAATCCTTTAATCGACGTGTCAATTCAGGCCATGTCGGATTATAAGTGAAAGTGATAAAGATGTCAAGATAGCCAGCCCATTTACAGATGGCCATTGCATCTTGATAATTTTGTATCATATATCTCGGCCCTCCAATAAAAGTTGCCAGAAAAATTATACGTTTACTAACAGGCGCACTTGATGTATGCCCTTATGATATTGCTTTTGAAACAGTACTATAAAGATCAACTCTAAAACCCTCTTAATGAGTTTTAACATAATTGATTCTTTGATTTGCCATCATTGTGTATCCATCAACAACAAATTGTTGGAACAGTCTCCTATCATGCAATAGAAGAGATTTTTCATGGTCTCTATCTTGCAATCTAAAGGCTAAATACTCTCGTAATGTGACTTTAGTCCTCTTTTTAGTACTTGACAGTGATGCATCACTATGAGAGATATCTTCTCTATATCCTTCTACACCATAAGGAAATAACAAAGGGTATTGCATAGGAAGATAGGCTGGATGCAAATCATATGCTTTTTGTAATAGCCTCCATTATGTTTGAACAATAATATCCTTCCTAATATCTAAAGTATCCACATCGCCAGCCACTAATGCTGCTACTAGTGATGTTGTAGGCAAGTTATAAGTTCTTCCATCACTTTCTCTTTTGTGGATTAGTCTTAACTTCAAATCCTTGCTATTAGATCTTTGAAATCTATCTCTTGCCATTCTAAAAGCCTAAGTCAATATATTATAACTATCAAGCATCTGCTACAAATTCATTACAATAGTACGATCAAGAAAACTCTCATCATCTTTTGATCTGAAAATGGAACATATAGTTTCATCATGGAAAATTAATAATGAGATAAAAATTATATGCAAGACATGACGTGAATTTAAGATGTACCTTATAACAGTCATTCGATTATCAATTTCATGTTCTGTATCAAAGATATACATTTGGGAATATTTTGGTGGTTGGCCTTCAACTAGAAGTAAGCTACCAATATGATGATAATTCTGGCCAAACATTACAAAAGAATAAGGACTCTTTCCATCATTAAGTGACTTGCCAACCTTTCCTCTCATAGAAGTGAAATTGAACATCATGTTATAAATCCTGATATATTTCATAAAATGTTGGATATTGCCAACTGTTTACTGAATACTAATTTCCTTATATACTATGGAGGTTGCTTGAAATGTGGTAGTTGAATCTTTCCTTGAACACAACAAAGACCAAATCTAAGGTTAGCAGTGTGCTTAGATTTCTGAATCCTCTCAAAGTACCACATTTGAGCTCCATAATAAGTGCAGACACGATGAGAATCACTAAGATCAATATATTATGTAAAAGAAAAATAAATCTAATATTAACTAAGGCAAACACAAGTTATGCAAAAGGCGTTAAACAACCTCTGAGATATTAAACCTTTATATGCAAAGTAAGTGCTTTCTTCAATACTATCATCTTCATTAATCTCAGTTGCATAGTTTGCATCATCACTTTCAACTGCAATAATAATAAATGAATTCAATTATGTAATACCCTATAAGTACATTGGAGAAACAAAAATTAATACAATGTCTTAACAAACTTATATAAATAGAAAAATTAAATATGTTAAGTGTACCTTATTGAATAGAAGCACCATTCAATTCATTTACAGTAGCTATAACAAAGAAGAAAAAATTATTACAATAAAAATTTGAAAGACATTTAATTTAGCATAATGACAGTTATATCCATACCATTCACATTATTATCTATTGTGTTGCCAATTTCATCTGATAATTCAGATTGTGAATCTTCTGACACAATATCACTAATGTCATCAGCTTCATTATTTGTATGATCTTCCAGTGGAACATTTAGATATGGCAATCCAATTTCACATGCAATGTTTGAAGCCTCAATTTTGTCATGAATTTTGTAATTGCAAGTTATAGCATTACATTTGCCCATACTTCTAATAACATGTCTTCCTAGCCTCATTGCTAATGGATTTGCATTTTGAGTTCTCTTATAGATTAAACATGGTGACCTTGCAACAGATTGAATCTGAGGAAGGCTATTTACTTCCAAATTTTCCCTTGATTTAAGCCGTTTGTTTGAGCAACCAACTTCCTCTAAACATAAAAGAAAGTATATGAAATTGAATAATTTACAACAAAATATAACGTTTTTTATATACAATCTAACATTGACAAACCTGGAACAAATAATGAGTTAAAATATTTGAAAAGGTTCTTAGCACAGTTTGAAAGATCTGTAAATGGATGCCTCTGCTTGAATCCAGAATTTGTTAAACTGCTCTTGGCTAAACTGGATGCTTGGTTTCCATTTGCTTTAGAAATTGGTGTAACACCATTATGTTGTAAATGAGTTTGAACAGATGATATTCTTCTTTCCAAAAAGTACTGATTTGTAAGAATTGAAGAGGAAGGTGGTAAACAACAGTTTCTGATAATATTTCCATGACCTCCTAACAAAAATAACACAATAGTTGAATGTGAGCAAAAATGGGCGTGCTTTAAGTAAAACAAAACTAATGCAAAGAGCATATCATATATAGATCCATTAAATTTGCATAAAGATTGTCATTGTACCTTCTAAAACACCAGCACTGACTACCTGATGCATTTTCCTTCAATAGTGGAGTCTGATTTTCTTTTAGATGAAAATAATTTCTGCCATTGGATTTCATAACTTCACTCTTCATTCCACACTGGTTTCTCCTTAAAACCACAGGTAGAATTCTATGTTGATTGCACATGATCCATTGTCTTCTGAGGCAGTTTCAGTAGTTATACTAAAGCAAGAACATATATAACAACCTGATATCTTTATAATAGATATACAAACTATATTTCTTACATCATCACTTAGAATGAATCTTCTACTAAATGAAATTTACTCTACCACAAAAGTACATATTCCTTTGTTCTAAACTAGAACTTCTGATCTTTTTTGCAAAGAAGGAACCTTTTATAAAGCATTATTATACTAACAGTCGTAGAAGCAAGATGAAAAACTAAATAAAAAGTAACAATTCTAGCAGTTAGATGAAAAAAAACATAGAAAAAGGAGCACAAACATGTTTTACAAAAAAGGCATAACATAACAAAAATGGAGATAGAAATGAAATTATGATCCAATGAATCTTTTGGAAAATGAAATTCATTCCCCCACCACAAAGAACACAGTCTAACAACACCTCTTTTTTCCTTCGAATCAAGAACCTTGTAAAGAAAAAGCCTTTCTGTAAAGTATTATGATACCTTATATGATAGGATATATAGGCCATAGATAAAATGAAGCTTTTATCACATGAAATTCACTCTACCATGAGAGCACCCAGTCCTTTGTTCTAAACTAGAACTTCTGATCTTTTTACAAAGAGGGAACCTTTTATAAAGCATTATTATACTAATAGTCCTAGAAGCAAGATGAAAAACTAAATAGAAAGTAATAGTTCTAGCAATTAGATGAAAATTTAAAAAAAAATAAAAAAGAACATAAACATGTTTTACAAAGAAGGCAGAACATAACAAAAATGGAGATAGAAATGAAATTCTGATCCAATGAATCTTTTGCAAAATGAAATTCATTCCCCTACCACAAAGAACACACTCTAACAACACCTTTTCTTTTCTTCTAATGAACTTTGATGTGTTTGTAAAGAAAAAGCCTTCCTATAAAGGATTATGATCTCTTATATAATAGGATATAGAGCCACAGATAAAAGACGCCAAATTTTGATACTAAAAGCCTTCTCTTATCTAAAACTATTAATATGACAAGGCAATTGAAAATATAACAAGTCCCCTTTTGTTGAAAATATTTAATAGTTATAATAAGAAAATTTAATAAGCAGGATTATGTGAGTTAAAATTAAAGCCTCAGTTAAAAGGCTGACCAAAAAGAGATGATAGAAATAAAATAAAATATATCAAAAGAAAATATATAATAGATAATTCATCATCTTCTTAAATCAGTAAACTTATTTGCAATCAACATAATTACACCTACAGTAGATAGATTATAGGGCAAAAAGGGACCTATATTGCATTCCCCTATGTCCCCAATTTTGCACAACAACTTGTGAAAAAAATTGTCGTAACCTATTGACCTCACATTTTTGGGTAAAATACAAGTGGAAATTTTTAAATTTTTAAGCTTCATATATATGCATGCTTGTGCAAACCAATTTTTATGCTTCATATAATTGATGCATATAATTACAATTTTCAATTCAAAAATTTTCTTCTCATACTTAAAAGAATAAATATCTATACCTGAATATAATTGGAGCATTACTGGAAAGAATGCACTTTACAATGGAGTCCTGCAAATAGAGTTACTCATACAATAACTAACACAAGATTTGCGCCCAAATTTAGCCATTTCCCATCTCTCTGCACCACCAGCAACATCCATACTCAAAATCCCTTCCTCCGGTATGAAAATAATGTGCACAGCAACAATAGCTATCTTCCTATTTTTGTATTTCCCTTTCTATCTCTATCGAAAGTTGCAAAGTGAGAATAGTCATGAATAGTTAAGAATAGATAAGTCAGATAGAATAGAATCAAGTTGTGAGAAAGAACTTGGTTGAATAACTATGCATAAGGTTATGGGTGAGTCATGGTTAGGTGTACCTCTCAGACAATAAGAAAGAGAAAGAAATGACATCATTTTATCTGTTTTTGAGAAGCATTAAATACTTTCTGAACATATTTAATATTAGGAGGAGACAAGTTTGGATTTTATTTATACGTGGGATCAGCTAAAAGTTAAAAAAAATAGAAATATTGTAAGAAAGGAATAAATGATTAAATTATCCAATTCTTTCACTGAAATGAATAAAAAGGCTTGACATTTTTAAGCGGCAATTGAGCTAATAGAGATTGAGTTTTAAGTAAGTAAGTAGGTTTCAAAATATTTTAAATTCAATTATAAGAATAAATTATACTTATTAATTATTTTAATTCTATTGTCCGTAAAAGAAATAATGGTCCTTAGCCTTTAGATGGACACAGCAGAGCGGTATTAGATTTCGGCCCAAGCGCCAACAAGGAGGTTGCTTTGGTTCACAAATTCCCCAGGAACCTTGCCCCGTTGCCCGTCCATAATCTCCGATTCTTCAAGAACACAAGATATCTCTTCCCCACATGAACACTACCAACATCGTCGTTTATACTTGAACAAGACAGGCGCGTCTGTGTTTGATTATTGCTGGGTCCTTTTTACGTTTTGGGTAAGATAAAGTTTCAACCTTTTCCAACTTTTTTGGTGAATTATTGCTAGGAAGATAAATAAGAGGAAGAAAGAATGGGGCGTTCATCAGAGACGAGATTCTTGCAAGAGTTGGTTTTATATGCGGCGAGTGCTGCTTTGAGCTGTCTGGTTCTGTTCGCGGGCCTCCGACATCTCGACCCCAACCGGGAAGCCTCGAAGAAGGCGCTTGAGCACAAGAAGGAAATGGCTAAACGCTTGGGTCGTCCTCTTATCCACACTAATCCCTATGAGGTGCTCGACCCAATTCCCACTTTTCTTTCCCAAGTTCAACACTTTCTACCTCTTTTTATTGGTTTTGCTTGTATATTCTTTTGTGCGTGTGTGTTTACTTTGTTATTATGCACAAATTTAGGTACCTGCAATTGGGTGTGTGTGACACTTCGTTTATTTTATCAGAAAGGTAACGGTGAAAAAGGAAGAAAAATGATGTTTTGGGGTTTGGAAATGGCGGTTTGGATTTTGGTTTCTTTTGTTTATTCATTTATCTTTTACCTTAATGTTGCATAGCCAATTTTTGGCAAGGGGCAGCTGTCTAGTGGTTGTTTAGGTTGTATAGTGGTATACCCTGAGGTAATCTTTAACGAGTTTACCAGATGAGCTATCATGTTTTTAGGAATTAATAGCTTGTAACTCTTCACAAGAACAGCTGGTAGGAGAGGAGATTTTATACTTGCAAAGAATTGGCAGTAACATTCAGGGTATAACTGGTAAATCAGAATAGTAAGCATTGATTTATTTTTTTTCTGATGTTAGAAAAACAATCCTACAGTTCTGAAGCATTTCTTTTCTCCTTGGGTTATGAAACATTTAGTCATTTGCTGGTGATTAAATAATGGTCAGATGGCCCGCATCTTGTTTCTGATATAACACAATTTATGTCCTGGAGATAAAGCGTTGAAAGTCTAGGTTAAATGTCTCTGTTATGGTATGATCCTTTTCTGTGATCATTTTTCATTTCTCTGCTTGCATATTGGCAGGATGTAATTGCCTGTGATGTAATAAATCCAGATCACATCGATGTTGAATTTGAGTCAGTAGGAGGCTTGGAAACTATCAAACAAGCTCTCTATGAGTTGGTGATTCTTCCGCTGCGGAGACCAGAACTCTTTTCACATGGAAAGCTTCTTGGTCCCCAGAAAGGGGTGTTGCTTTATGGACCCCCAGGCACTGGGAAGACCATGCTTGCCAAAGCAATTGCAAAAGAGTCTGGAGCTGTTTTCATAAATGTAAGGGTCTCGAATCTGATGAGCAAGTGGTTTGGTGATGCTCAGAAGCTTGGTGAGTTAGGACTATGTTTTACATTCTTGTTGTATCTTTAGCTCTGTAGTAGTTAAGCATGATTCCTGCAAACTTTACTTATGAGGTGCCAAATTTATGTAATAGCTGATATCACTGAAACATATCCCGTGGTATTTGTTACGTCATTGCAGTGGCTGCTGTCTTTAGTCTGGCCTATAAACTCCAGCCTGCTATCATATTTATTGATGAAGTGGACAGTTTTTTGGGACAGCGTCGGTCAACAGATCACGAGGCATTGGCAAATATGAAGACTGAGTTTATGGCTCTGTGGGATGGCTTTACTACAGACCGTAAGTCACTCCTACATGGTTTCCTTTTTATATTGTTAATTTGTCTGATATATTTTGCACTTGAATTGCACAATTAACCACGATGCCATTCTTTAGTTGAACTAGCTTGGTCTTGGCATATTCATTGATATAGGATCTTACAGAATATGCACGTGTGATGGTTCTTGCTGCTACAAATCGTCCATCTGAACTGGATGAAGCAATACTTAGACGCCTTCCTCAATCATTTGAGATTGGGATGCCTGATCGAAAGGAGAGAGCTGAAATATTGAAGGTCATTTTGAAGTCTGAGAGGGTTGAAGAGAACATTGACTTGGATCATATAGCTAGTCTCACTGAGGGTTATACAGGTTCTGATCTTATTGAACTTTGCAAACAAGCAGCTTATTTTCCTATTAGGGATCTACTGGATGAGGAGAAGAAGGGGAAACAATCAAGTGTGAGTTCATTTATCATCCATTTGCTCATCTTTCACGTTTCTTCTTTTGTTTTTTTTCTTTTTCCCATTGCAACAAAAAACTATTCTGTAAAGATGGCTATCCTTTCAACCTTCCTCTGCTTAGTTTATATTGGAGACCCTTTATTATTTACCGATTTGAAGCGTTAGATGAGGCAAACGTACTTCAACTTTTATTTTAAATTTTTATTTGCATTCCTGCCTTCGATAATCTATAGCAGCAATCAGTGTTGACTTGTTAGCAGAGTTGTTTGACATTCTGTGGATAAGCAGTGGAGTTGATCTCTGTACATTTATACAAACGGAGGGTCTAGGATACTGTTTATTGCAAAGTTATGCATAACACGACTCTTTCACCTGTTTTGTTGTTTCGGCTCTTTGAAATTGTAGAAAAACCTTGAAGTTTTTTGTTTGCGTTTCTCTTCTCAGGTCCCAAGGCCATTGTATCAATCAGATTTGGAGCAAGTTCTAGTTAGATCAACAAAGACAAGGGTTGCTGCGAGTGAGTACAGTTGGTTAAGCTCACAGTCAGCAAGTTGGCATCGGCAGTCAGATGATTATCAGGTCCAGTCTACAATAAATGAGCTCTCTAAGCTCGTTGTTTCGCAGATCTTGAACATCCAGTCGAATTCCCAGCACCCTTGAAATGCTTTTTTCTTCTACTCACTCGAGCATTCTGCTGTTTTGTAAAATCACTACCAGCAAAAGACCATGTTTTAATTCGCTAGATGTTATTCTGATGGAGATATTTGCTACCCAAATTTGTTGACGCTGACTGCTTCGGCTTCCTGGTGTATTTTTGGATTTTGAGATGGCATAGAGATTGGTCAATGGAAGAATGTGGTTCTAACCATGTTTCTTTTAGTCCAGAAGTGCTAGGAAAGAACAGAATATCTGCAAAAAGGAAAACAAGTTGGTCTTTCTACCTAACAGTTTAGCAATAATTTATACGCATTTTGGTTCTTGTACTATATGAAGAGATTGTCAGAATCTGGAACGCTTTTGTAATATTTGATGATGGCTTTTAATGTCTCCTTTGCTTTGAATTTCATTGCTATGAATATCAGTATACGTGCCGATCCAGGAGTGTCGGAGCCTTTGCATTTTCTTTCGGTAATTTGGCTTGTTTGGCAATCAGCTAATAGTTGATTATATTAGCTGGTTTGACCAGCGGATTGCATTAGCTATTTGTTAAAGATGTTTAGTAAAATTAATTGTTTAGTATTAACTGTTTAAGTGTAAAATGACTTATAAAGGCGTGACTTTAAAAAAATTATAAGAAAAAACCAATTTATCTTCTCCATGCAAAATTGATTTTTAACTCTTCTCATTTTTATTAATTAATTAATATATGTTTTTTATTTTATTAATAATTAATATGATATTAAAATAAAATATGTTAATAATTTTATTAATAATTAATAATCAATATGATAATAAAATAAAATTTTATTCAATTTTTATTTATTATATAATAATATTAATATATAAGATTATCAATTACTCATATTTTATTTATAATACATATTTTATAAATAATTGTTAATTAATAAATAAATTTTATATTTTTACAATTTATCATACTTAGATCATTATTTACATTATACAATTATTTATTTATAATTAATAAATATTATTTTACTATA
>JAOTAX010024183.1:0-11883 GCA_025629825.1 Erythroxylum guanchezii
TGAATGTGATTGAATGTGATATGGGTTCCAGACAGGAGGTCCGATG
The DNA here is from genome assembly GCA_025629825.1 of Erythroxylum guanchezii. Lineage (NCBI taxonomy): Eukaryota > Viridiplantae > Streptophyta > Magnoliopsida > Malpighiales > Erythroxylaceae > Erythroxylum > Erythroxylum guanchezii. The sequence goes on from JAOTAX010024183.1 coordinate 47, forward strand.
ATACTGATGTTTGAGAATTATAGAAGTGCTTCGGTTATGTATGATGAAAAAGAAAAAATTTGTACCGTTTTGTATTAGATTAGACCGAATGTGTCGTATGGTTTCCAACGCGACATTTTTTTTAGGTACTCGTTTCGAATGTCAAAAAATTTGTGAATCTGTTTCCTTCGATTCCTCGTCCGTTCTTTTGTTATTCGTTTGATTTTGGCCTTTCGTTTTCGCTTCGGGTTTTTGTTTTTGGTTTTTCTGTTTGTTTCCATTTTCTATTTTCCGGTTGGGATCCGGTTCTGAGATCGGGTCCCAACAATCACTCATTACAGCTTTGCAAATCATTCAAAGAATTTCGATCTTATATGAATGCTATATGAATGAGACTCACAATCATTCTTATTGTTGTGAATGAGTACCTATCACATACTTATACAAATACTGGCCCATAGGGCTCAGTCAGAACAGAATCACGGAACATAGCTCTATATGCAGAAAAATATATCACGGAGCAATGCTCTACGTGGAAATGCTTTAAACTGGCTACTAAAGTCACAATGCCTTTATCTGATTATGCATTTTATGAAATGCATCAAATTCTGAATATGTCATATATCACATTCTTATACAAATGCTCACACAAAGTTTTCACAGTTATCGGACCTAAGTTCGGCATTCAACTATTGTTGAGAATTCACATAGCATAATACAATCAGAATCATCAAATAAATTAGAACACTTCCAATATAGTCCCAAATATATACTTCTCAAACTTTAAATCCGGAATTCAGAAACAATTGCAACAGTTCAATAGTTGGAAGCTTAACAAATCAAATTAAATCAATCCTAGGAAATTCATTTAGGTTGACTCATAGTACGCTCCAAGAACCTATTGCCTGGATATTCTGGCAATGTCCGACTGGCATCCGATGTGCTCCTTTATAACATATACAACACATTCACAAATATCACATTTTTGCGCAAATGTACAAGTGTTCTTTTATGCAAATCAATGTATAGAAAGTATGCACAATACATGTTCAATGACAATTCCGGGTATCTTATTGTAATTCTCATCATCAAATCAATCAGATATCAAAGCCCTCATTAATATCATTTGTACTTATAATTTGGACCAAAATAAAACAATGTGAAATCAATTTCATAACCTAATTGACCACTTCAGATTTTCGACCCATATAATTTCGGGTCATATTTGCATAATTAATCTAATAAGGTAAAAGACAAAATTGGGCAACACTTCCTTCTGGATAGTTGTTCTCCAATGTCTTAAGTTTCTAATGACTCCAAGATCGTATAATTTGATTCATTATTCAATGAGTTATGCACAAAATACCACAGACTATGCACATTTGAAATTTTGGCTAGTACATAATCAAACTCTCGAATTGTACAACTCATATCTTTCAGCTCATATATCAAAAAATTACAAACTTTATACAATTTAAAGCTAAGCAAATAAGCTACAACTTTGGTGAAGACACCGTAGTCTAATTAGTCCTAGATCAATATAGTTTATTCAATAACCACAGGACATGATTTTTGTCCCTAGTAATGTTATAGCTTAAGCTAAGCCTCAGTTTCATGCCAATTTTGAAAGTCTTAAAGACAGAATTAAAATTAAACTTCTTCAAGAAAGTTGTATACTTTTGTCTCTAGTTTAATGTGAACTAAGAATTAACTTATTTGGAAATCTAAAGATCAAGTTATAATCAGAATATCAAAGCATGTTCATGAAAATTTTCCAATTTATAATATTCCAGTAGACTTCCACACTTTCATCCTATAAATCCCTTTCAATTTAATTCAGATAGCTCTAAATTTTTATGGAAGAAAGAAAAATGTCTTAGGAATCTATTGATCCAAGTTTCAAGTCATTTGGAGTTCGGATGAGAAAGTTATAGCCAAAAGACTTAGGGTTGTTTAATGGAATACTCTAGTTCATAACCCACACATATAAACCATCACCTTTTCTCTCTCTAGCACGTAAATCTTCATCTTCTTCACCAAACCCAGTTTCTCTTCTTCACCGAACTACACTTCTCCTCTTCTTCTTTCTTTCTTTTTTTTTTTTTGCTTCCTTCCTATACATCACAACTAATATATCTGCTACATAAACCAACTTTTTTCTACTTCCATCACAATTAAACCCAACACAAATAAATCCAAAATCCAAAATTTTATACATACATAACAAAAACTGCACTGTTCACATGAGCATATCGCATTTTTCTGCATCTTTCTTCCATGTTCATTCCATTTTTTTTAATCCTTCTTCAAACACAACACCACACTACTCTATGTCCTCTTTAACTCTAACCTCATAAAAATCCATCACTAACTTTACCTAAACATTTATGCATAGATATAATGAAAACAAAGCATGTTCTATCTTTACTACATATATGTTTCTGCGTGTCTGTTAATATCCAACAACAACGACCTCATTTCGTCATATAGTTTTCTTTATTTCTTCTCTCATTTGAATATTCCCACTTTCATTACAACTTGCTATCAAACTCATTTTAATTCCTTCAAACATTTCCGAAAACATTCATGCATATCAATAAGAAAAACAGAGCATGAACACCAACCATATACGTGGGCTTCCAAAAGATAACAGAACACATTTTTCTTCTTCACCTTGCATAAAGTTCCATATTTTCCAATCCATAATCTATTCAACATAGTGAGCAACAATTCTTAATTCTCACATCAGTCATCTAAGTTATTCAACACCGAAACCAAAATTCTCAACTCCATGCGTGAACAAAACAATCAACAAAGTATTTATGCATGTACAGTAAAATGACAGAGAATGAGTCATCATCATTTTTTCCATAATTTTGCACTTTTCTTAAGCACAACTTCATTGATTCTTTTAGTTCCAACTCACCTAAACAATATCTTACAATATCTGAATACTAAAACATGAACAAAAATAATATATCCATATTCGGTTCTCTCTCTCAAACCAGACAGAACATATATATGCTTCAATTTCCAAGCCCGTGCATGCATGATTATATTGACACCATAAAAACCTCACCAGAGCTACTTACTTGGCAATTTGCAGCAGTAAAAATAAATCAAAGGCACAAAAATTTCACAGCTGATGTTTCAACAAAATCTCCAGTATAGACAGTAATGAACAGAGCTTCGGTGGTTGAAAGGAAATTATAAAAACCCCACATAATCAAGTAATAATCAGGTTGGTAAGTTTGAAATCAGTGTGAGGTAAAAAACAAAAAAAGGGTTTTGAAAGCAGAGGAAATTCAGAGGGAACAATTTGGGAAGCATTCAGTGATTAACCAAATGCTTCTCTCCCTTATCCAGAAACACACGTGGTAACGTGTGTCCCTTGCATGTGAGCCACGTGGCTACATGCAAGGCTTCCAAATATCCCTATTTTATTGGTCTATAGTCTAATTCAAAAATAACCCAAATTTTCAAAAATTTTCCCAAAATTCATCAAAAATCCAAAATAATTAGATTATTCTCCAAATAAATTTTCAGCTCAAAAAGTTCACAATTCACATTTTAATTTCATTTTTAACGGTTTATTATACTAGAAAATTGTCAATGAATGCATGTACAATGCAACATCCCACTACCACAAGGTACATACCCAAACATTCAAGCATATTCAAGTACATATCCTATGATAATGGAATGTTAGAGCAAAAGCAAAACTAACTTACACATGCCATCATCTAACATAATCTGAAGTCACTAAATTTTAAAACCATTCATTGCATTAATCCAAAAATTTTACACTATTTTCTTTAGACAAATATTTACATAACCTCATATAGGTTCTAACAAAAACAACCAAATACTATACACAACACTCCTGGAGCCAGCTGACAAACCTCTGAGCCATAATAAAATCCAAAGGGTCCTTTAGTCCTGTCTAAGAACTAGGTCTCCTATCTCATACCTAAAAAATCACGTTGCAATTTTTATAAGTTTTGCAAACTCAATGAGTGAACCATCATTGATGATTTCACCGGATCATATACACATAATAATATTTTACAGACACTCATTCAGACCATAAACACATTCCAGATGTTCACACAATATGGTATATAATAAGATCACACAGTCCACATTACTAAGTATAACAAATAAATCACATCAATTTATCACTCATTCAGCATTGCAAATCATTCAATAAATTTCAGTCTTATAATGTTATATGCATGAGACTCACATTCTTTCTTATTGTTGTGACCGAGTGCCTATCACAAACTTATACAAATATCGGCCCATAGGGCTCAGTCAAACAGAATCACGGAGCATAGCTCTACGTGCAAAATCAGAAATCACGGAGCAAAGCTCTACATGAAAGCGCTTTATACTGGCAACTCAAGTCACAACTCCTTTATCTGAGCATACATTTTATGAAATGCAACAATTTTTGAATATCTCATATATCACAGTCATCGAACCTAAGTCCGGTATTCAACTTTTATTGAGAATTAAATGTCAAATTCATAACAATTTAAAACACTCCTAATACATGCCCAACTATTAAACTCCTCGGACCTCAGGTCTGGAATCTAGAAATAACTCACCAACAGTTCAATAATAATGGAAGTGTAATAAATCAAATTAAATTCAAACCAAATCAATCCTAGGAAATCATCTAGGTTGACTCACAGTACGCTCCAAGAAGCTATTGCCTAGATGGTCCAGCAATGTCTGACTTGCGTCCGATGTACTCCTCTAAATCATACACAACACATTCACAAATATCACATTTTTGCACAAATGCACAAGTGTTCTTTTATGCACATCAATGTATAGAAAGTATGCACAATGCATGTTCAATGACAATTCCGGATATCTTATTGAAATCTCATCATCGAATCGATCAGATATCAAATCCCTCATTAACTTCACTTGTATTTATAAATTGGACCATAATTAAGTAAATGTGAAATCCATTACATAACTTAATTGGCCACTTCAGATTTTCTACCCATATAATTTTGAGTCAACTTTGCATAATTAATCTAATAGGGTAAATGACAAAATTAGGTAAAACTCCCTTCTGGAAAGTTGTTCTCCAATGTCTTAAATATCTAATGAATCCAATATCATCCAATTTTATTCAATATTTTATGAGTTATGCATAAAATACCACAGATTGTACACATTTAAACTTTTAGCTAGTATATGATCAAACCCTCTAATTGCACAACTCATATCTTTCAGCTTAGATGTCCAAAAATTACAAACTTTATACCAATTTAAAGCTAAGAGGATAAACTACAACTTTGGTGAAGACAACTTAGCCTAATTTGGCCCACATCAATACAGTTTATTCAATAACCATAGGACATGATTTCTGTCCCTGGTAATGCTACAACCTAAGATAAATCTCAGTTTCATGCAAATTTTGAAAATCAAAGAGACAGAATTAAAATTCGACTTCTTCACAAAGGTTGTAGAAATATTTCTCTAGTTTAATATGAATCAAAACTTAACTCATTAAGAAATCTACAACTCAAGTTATAATTAGAAAACCACAGCATGATCATGAAAATTTCCAGTTCATAACATTCTAGCAGACTTCCACACTTTCATCTTATCAATCACTTTCAAATTAATTCAGATAACTCTAAACTTTTATGGAGAGAAAGGAAAATGTCTTAAAAATCCATTGGTCTAAGTTTCAAGTTATTTGGAGTTCGGATGAAAAAGTTATAGGCAAAAGCCTTAGAGTTGTTCAATGAAATACTCTGTTCAGAAACTTACACAAGCAACTATCATCTTTTCTCTCTCTAAAACGTCGACCATCTTCTCCACCGAAAACCCATCTTTTTTTCTCCACTTTTACACTTTTACACTTCACATCTACTACATCCATTACATAAACCGGCTTTCCTTACTCTCCTTTCAGCTCAACAACTCACCACAAATCAAAAATCCAAAGTTCATATTTAATCTTCAAAATCAGAAATCTCTCCTTCACTTTCTGCATATTTTCGTTTTGCCTCTACAACAACAACCACTCATGTATTGATCCACAACCATGAAAACATACACCATTCATGCATGCATCTATTAAAACATTAAAACATCAATGTAACTTACTTATTTATACTTCAGCAAAATTCCAGAAATAGGGAGAGCAATTGAGAAGGAAAATGATGAAGATGGTTTCGGTGAAACCAAGGAAAACAACTGCAGAAACTTTTCTTTCTTTCTTTCTTTTTTTGCTTAGGTGTTTCATTTGTGCTTTAACACATGTCTCCAATGCATGTCTTCCACTTGTCCACTAGATAAGCTACCATTTGTCTCATACCTATAGGTCCACATGTCACATATGATTTTATCCATTTTTGACTCCATAATTTGTCCATTTGTCAATTAATTTCTAATATAATTGTCACACTTCTATTTATCCCTTTTTTCAATATTTTTCCTAGTCTAAAATACCTTAATTTTTTTTGATAAATTTCCAAAATATTCGAAATGTCTCCAAAAATGCAGAATAAATCCTAATACACACCAAATTTAATTTTCAAAATAATTAATCCATAATTCACCGAAAAATTTTGAAGTAATAACTATTATCAGCAATAAATTTTCAGCTCAATTAATGCAACAAAAAGTTCAAAATATCTTAAATATACCAAAATTGCCAAATCACAATTAATACACTCCAATTTAATCCACAATTTCCACTTATAAATCAAATTTCTCTGGAAATGCCAACGAATGCATGTACAATCATATGAATGTGCAGTGTATATCACAATTAACTTATGCATGATGTGCATTTTCCTAATTTCACAATATTTTCTCATAAATTACTATTCTAGCCTTAACATGGGTATCGGGATGTTACAACTCTCCCCTCCTAACAAAAATTTCGTCCTTGAAATTTTTACCTGAATGATCAAATAGGTAGGGGTACTGATTCCTCATGTGCTCCTCCATTCCCATATGGCTTCTTCACTAGAATGATTCTTCCAAAGGACTTTCACCATTGGAATCACTCGGTTCCTCAATTGCTTATTCTGATAACCAATTATCTTAATTGGTTCTTCTACATAGCTTAGATTACTAGAGACTTCAATCTCCTGAGTTGGTATCACATGAGTTGGATCCGACCAATATCACCTAAGCATGCTTACATGAAACACAATATGTATCTCAGCCATTTCCTAAGGTAAGGCTAACTTATAAGCCAATGGTCCAATTTTATCAATGATCTCATATGGACCAATATATCTTGGACTTAACTTACCCTTCTTGCCAATTCTCAATACACCTCGCTAAGGTGATACTCTCATAAATACCCTGTCACCAACTTAATACTCCATATCTCTCCTGTGTTGATCCACATAGCTTTTCTGTCTATCTTGTGCCATTTTAATTCTGTTGCGGATCAATTTTACCTTATCAATGGTATCCTGAATCAAATTTGGGCCTTTAACAATTCTTAGACCCTCTTCATCCCAATATAAAGGTGCACGACACTTCCTGCCATATAATGCCTCATATGGAGCCATACCAATACTGCTATGATACTGATTATTATAGGCGAATTCAATCAAAGCTATATATTTATCCCATGCTCCCTGAAACTCTAGAACATAAGCTCTGAGCATATCCTCGACAGTCTTGATCGTTTTCTCACTCTGACCATCTGTCTGAGGATGAAAGGCCGTACTAAAATTCAGCTTGGTACCCAAAGTTGTCTGTAAACTACCCCAAAATCTCGAGGTAAATCTAAGATCCCTGTCCGAAACTATAGACACTGGAACCCCATGCAACCTCACATCCTCATTCACATATCGTTGAGCTAACTGATCTAATGAAAAATTTTCTCTCACTAGCAAGAAATAAGCTGATTTGGTTAGTCTATCTACAATGAACTAAATGGCATTATGTTGCCTCGGAGTCCTCAGCAAACCTATAATGAAATCTATCGTGATTCGTTCCCATTTCCACTCCGAAATAGGTAACGAATGTAATTTCCCAGCTGGAGCTTGATGCTCAGCCTTAACCTGTTGGCAAGTTATATACTTAGAAACAAATTCTGCTACTTGTTTTTTCATGCCAAGCCACTAGTAATATTGTTTCAGCGTGTTATACATCTTGGTAGTACCAGGATGCATAGCATAAGCTATTAAATGTGCTTCCTCTAAAATCTCTTTCCTCAAATTATCAACGTTGGGCACACATAGTTTTTGCTTTAACCTCAAAGTATCATCTCTCACTTCAAACTCAGAATCTAGATTCACTTCCAACTTCTCAATTAACTTCACTAAAACTGGATCTCTACTCTGAACCTCTTTGATTCTTTCAACCAAAACAGGTCTCAACTTCAAGGTAGTTATCAATGTATCATTTTGCTCCAAATTTAATTCAACATTTAATGCTCTCAACTGAACTAAGCTCGGTAACCTCGATAACTGTACTTGTGCCACAGTGCTATATGATTTCCTACTCAATACATCAGCTGCAACATTAGCTTTGCCAGGATGCTACTCAATTGTACAATCATAATCTTTTAACAATTCTATCCACCTCCTCTGTCTCATATTTAACTCTTTCTAGCTCAACAAATATCTCAAACTTTTATGACCAGTAAATACCTAAAAGGTTTCACCATACAGGTAATGTCTCCAAATCTTCAGGGCAAACACTACTGCAATAAGTTCCAGATCATGAACTGGGTAATTAAATTCATGAGACCTCAACTGTCTCGATGCATATTCTATTACTTTACCATGCTGCATTAGTACACATCCTAATCCCTGATGTGACGTATCATTGTACACAACATAACCTCCAGAACCCGATGGGATAGCTAACATAGGTGCTAAAGTTAACCGATGCTTTAGCTCCTCAAAACTCTTATGACAATGATCACTCCATCTGAAAGGCACATTCTTTCTAAGAAGTTTTGTCAAAGGGGTTGAAATCAGTGAAAACCCATCGACAAACTTTTTGTAATACCCAGCTAATCCAAGGAAACTCCAGATCTCATACACATTTTTCGGAGCCTCCTACTTCATTACTGCTTCTATTTTCTTTTGGTCCACTTGAATGCCTTGTCTAGACACTATGTGACCCAAAAATACTACTTGATCAAGCCAGAATTCACACTTAGTGAACTTGGCATAAAGCTGTTTTTCTCTCATTATGTGGAGAACCAATCTTAGATGTGCAGCATGATCCTCTCTACACTTCAAGTACACCAAAATTTTATCAATAAAAATAATTACAAACTGATCTAAATAAGGTTGAAATGCCTTATTCATCAAAGCCATAAAAGCCTCCGGAGCATTAGTCAATCCAAATGGCATTACCAGAAACTTGAAGTGCCCATATTTGGTTCTAAATGCACTCTTGGGAACATCCCCCTCAGCTATCTTCTGCTGGTAATATCGCGATCTCAAATCTAACTTTTTGAACACCTGAGCTCCTTGTAACTGATCAAACAAATCATCAATCCTCGGTAATGGATATTTATTCTTAACTGTTATCCAATTCAATTGTCGGTAATCAATGCACAATCTTAGAGTTCCATCCTTCTTCTTTACAAACAATACTGGAGCTCCCCAAGGTGGCACACTAGGCCTGATGAAACCCTTACCTAACAACTCCTGCAACTGAGTTTTCAGGGTGTCATCCTATATGGAGGAATTGATATAGGAGCGATACCTGGAACAATATCAATAGTGATCTCTATCTCCCTTTATGGGGGTAATCCCAATAGTTCAGCCAGAAACACATCCAAAAATTCTCTAACAACTGGAATATCCTGAATGGTTTGTTCATTTCGAGTGTCAACCATGTGGGTCAGATAAGCCTCACATCGACCTCGGATCAAACTCAAAGCATTCGTGAATAAAATTAGTCGGGCTGGCACTGCCTGACTAACTCCTCAAAATACTACTCTCGGTTGATTGGGAGATTCAAGAACTACTTCCTTAGTGTAGCAATTCATTACAGCTCGATGAACTGTAAGCCATTCCTTGCCTAGAATTGCATCAATTTCCTTTAAGTGCAAGATGATCAGATCAGCTTCTAATTCTGCCTGATCAATCCGAACTATACACCTCTTACATACCTCACCAATCACTGTTGTGCTACCCAATGGAGTACTCACTACTAATCCACATTTTAGTGTCTCACACTCATAATGCAATCTAGATGCCAGATGCGAGGTGATGAATGAAGGGGTAGATCGATCTACCAGTGCATATGCTTCAAAATTAAAAATATTCAACACACCTACTACCACATCGAGGGAGTCCTACGCCTTATGTCTGGTAATGGCGTAGACTCTGGCTTGAGATTGCAGCTGGTTGCTCCGTACCTAAGTCCTGACATTGGACCCTGCTGACTGAGTCCTATCTCTAGCTCTGCCTCTTTGTGCAGGTCTGCCAGCTCTATAACTATAGTCTTAGTCATAGTTCATCCTCTAGCTCTCCTCTAGCTCCAAACTGTGTTTCCAACATCTCAGGACAATCTTTGAACTGATGCTCATATGAGCCACATCGAAAACATGCTCCTGATATCCGCCAACACTCACCACCATGTTTTTTACCACAGTGCTCACATTCAGGCAATTGGTGCGACTGATTGGTAGGCATCTATCCTTTGCCTCTCCCAGACTAAACAAATCTACCTCTTCCTTGGGATCCAGATTGTCTCGATCTAGACTGGAATCGAGACGATCTGTTCTGACATTTTCTTAAGCTTCTGCCAGAATCAGCCTGAGACTCATCCTGCCTCTTACCTCTAACCTCCTGTCTGTGCTCTCTCTGAACATCCTTCAATAATTGTTCAATTTTGATTGAGGCTGCTCAGAGTTCTGTAAAATTACCCAAGTTAGAGATGGCAAGCCTCATTCTGATTTCCATATTCAAACCGTCCTCAAACTACCTACGTTTATCTTGCTCAGTTGGAATTAGTGCGGTTGCATACCCCATTAACTCATTAAATTTTATCTCATATTCTGCCACTGTGAGTCTTCCCTGCTTCAAATATAAAAATTCCTTCATTTTCCAATCCATGTAAATCTTCGGCATGTAGTTCTCTTGGAACGCCCTAAGAAAATCTTCCTAGGTTAAGCTACAAGGTATAGTGGTGCTGCCCAGAACAGTTTTCCACCACTGATATGCAGGATCTTGCAGTAATGAGACGGCATAATAAAATCTCTCCTCTGCTTCACAGTCCATCTAATCGAACATTCTTTCGGTTCTCTCTAACCACCCTTCTGCTTCAGTTGGGTCTGTACTTCTATAGAAGTCTACAGCCCTTTGCTTTCTCATCTTATCTTATCTTCTTTCTCACCTCACGGGAATTCTAGGAGGCATCTGAGCAAACTCAGGTACAGGAGACTCTAAATTGACTCCTACAGACTCCATGTCAACTGACTCCCCAATGTGATCTCCTATGGAAGGTGACCTATAACAAACAAAAGTTATGATCACTATAGGAATATCTTACTAATTATCATATCTTAACTCATATTTGTCCTTAAAGATGCCAAACCATGCTCTGATACCAATTGTAACAACCCAGACCACCCGCTTGCAGATATTATCTGCTTTGGGCCTTTTTAAGTGACTCGTGGTCCATACCCTTTGGGCCTTTTCAGTGGCTCGTGGTCCACACCCTTTGGGCCTTTTTAAGTGCCTCGTGGTCCATACCCTCACGGTTTTGTTTTTCCACAGGACTTCCCAGGAGGTCACCCATCCTAGTACTGCTTTGGCCAGTTGTAACATCCCGATACCCATGTTAAGGCTAGAATAGTAATTTATGAGAAAATATTGTGAAATTAGGAAAATGCA
>JAOTAX010024229.1:0-11881 GCA_025629825.1 Erythroxylum guanchezii
GTTTTATGAGTTTTGAGTTGAGATTTGGGAGTTTAATGCATTTGGATTGGTAATTGAATGTTTATGAAGTGTTATTACACTTGAAGGATTGAATTTGGGATGATTTGGAGTGTATATGATGTTAGGATGGAAGATGGAAGCATTGGAGGGGCTTGGAAGAAGGTTTGGGACACTTTACCCAGTATGTGTCTGTTAAACGGACATGAAAGTCCATTTAATGGACCTTCTCGAGTGAATTTGGACCCTTTGCCCAGTGTGTGTCCGTTAAACGGACATGCAAGTCCGTTTAACGGACCTTCTCGGACGAAAATGGAGTGTTTGGCCAGTCTATGTCCGTTAAATGGACATGCATGTCCGTTTAACGGACATCCTCGGGTCAACTACAGTAAATTGCGATTTTGACTGACTTAGCGGCCGAATCTCATTTTGAGGTCTTCATGAGAGTTGTAGATCTAGATGTCTTCTTTCAAAAAACGAAATCAATAAGACAATTATGGTGAAAGTTATGGCATTCGCGCCAAGAGAGGTACAAATCGATTTAGGGTTTAAACAAGGTTTATTCTTTTGGGCTTAACTCCCTCATCCGATCTCCAATTGAGTTGATTTTTAGGCCAATAGATTCCTAAGATATGTATCGTTCTCTCCATAAAAATTGGTATCATTTGGAGTTGATTTGAGAGAGTTTGCATTAAAGTAAGTAAGATGTCGGTTAGGAGCGCATGTTTGGGGTATGAGCCCTTTTAGGCTTTTTAAGCATATCTTGAGTTGTATAACTCCGTTTGAGGTGATTCTTACTTTACATTAAACAAGAGACTTAGAGCTATGATTTATATGAAGAAGTCAAATTGAAATTCCGATTTTGAGGTTTCCAAATTCTATTTGCAAACAAGAGAATTGAGTTCAAGCATAGTGATTGTTTTGTATGAGCACATCGTTGAGCAAATTGTGAGCAAATTTTTGGGGATGTTATGAAAAAAAAAACAATAGTAATGGATATGAATTGATAATGTCTCTAAGGGTTCAATGAAAGAACCTTTCGAGGTAGTACCCACGCTCAAGGTTTCATGTTTTCGCAAGAGGGTTGGGTTCCGGAAGCGGGGTCCAACACTTTTGTCTTCACATTCCTGTTTTTATACACTCACAAACACATCAAAAACCTCTTAAAACATTAAAAAAAAATGTTGGTCTAAACCAATAAAACAATTAAAGCAAAGATAAACACTAACAATAACATAATTTTTGGTCCTAAACACAATTATCATCTAAGAAAACACTTAAAAACATACTTAAATAGCTAGAAAAACATAATATAATCTATACCTATAAACAATGTCAAAAATGGGGATATTACAACTAATGTCCCTCTTTAGATAGAAGAACTAGGTGAGAAGATTGAACATAGCCTCACACTCGATCATATCCTAAGTTATGTTCTTATTTGGAATTAGGATTGAAGACAAAGTCTTACAAATGGGCATATTAGAGCTATATTACTGGACAATAAAGTTACGACGTTGGAAATTACCTCAAACACGAGTATGTTAGAGCTTATGTCTCACTATGCATAAAGAATTTAAGTTCCAGTGGCAAACACAACTTAGGAAATGGTCATATCCTAAATCGTATTTATCGTGAAATCTTATATTTAAATAATATGCAAACCTTAATTAGAGGAAAGTTTTAAGTTAGGCTTTTATAGGTTAAAGAGACAAAAGTCCTAGGGCAAGGTTTAGAGATGTCTTTAAGGAGAATAGATATTAGAGATCATTCCAGCGAAGCAGAGAGAACATACAAAGATTAAGAATCCAATAAAGACCTTATCTTATTATTATTTTTGTAACAATTTTATTTATATTTATTGTTTCAAGAATGATACATAATTAAACCTTTAATCTAAAGTATAGATGGACTAAATGGATTATTAATGATGTGATTAAATTTGAATTTTTATTTTAAATTAATTTGAAATAATGATTAAAAAAAACAACCTCTTTACCAATTAAGAATAAGGCTGCATACTTCTAGACCTTCTCAGACCCCATATCTCAGTAGGACTTCTATTGGAATGTTGTTGTTGCTAGATTGATTTGAAATAACTAATGCTCTATGAAAAGTTTTCTATGAAAAGTTGCCCACTTCGTTTTATTAGTTATTTCATATAACGAAGTGGAAGTGACATCTAGTACTAGTTTATGAAGGTCTTATTCTATAATTAGCATTACCGAAAGAGACATTGGTTAGTAAAGTTGTTTAATTAAATCTTATAAAGCTTGATGATCTTTTTTAAGGGTTAATTACCAAAAAAAAACTCAAAAATTTGTTAATTTTTCAATTATAACCCGAACTTTAAAAAGTAACAATAAAATGCCTAAACTTTCAATTTTTTTCAATAATGGCCCAAATTTCAAAAAGTGACAATAAAATGGTCAAATTTTCAATTTTTTTCAATTCTAGCCCGACGTTATTTGTTGTTCTCCCAATGCCCTTAGCCCTTAGCCCTTTGTTTTTTGTTTTTTCTGCTGGCGCCCTAAACTACTCTCACATTACACATACTACACCAATAAGCTCTTCATTTTTAGTTCATTTTTCTAATGCCCTTAGTGTGAGGATGTCAGGGTTATGTAATCTGAAAATCGAAGGGTAAGGGCGTCAAGAGAACAAACTGAAAATGAAGGAAAATTTGAAATCAAAGCATAAGGTCGTTAAGGCTGTATAATCTGATTTAGGTCATTTTTAAACAATGAAGTCGTTTTAATTATGTAATTAAATAACATCATTTTATTAATCTTCATTTGTAGTGTTAATTTTGTCTAACATGTATTAATAGTTAAGGTTTCTGAAACATGTGGCAAATTACGTCAGCAAACTTAACAGAAACATTAACATCGGTCTAAGATTGAAAAATTTTAAGTGTTTGAGCATTTTATTGCTACTTTTTGAAGTTTAGGCTAGAATTGGAAAAATTTTTGAAAGTTTGGGCGTTTTATTGTTACTTTTAAAGTCGGGGCTATAATTGAAGTTTTGATAAAAGTTTGGGCTTTTTTTAGTAATTAACCATTTTTTAATCTTTATTATAATAAAAGTTAGAGTGGGATTAACTCAAGCTTGTTTGTTATTGATCAAAATAGAATAACAAAAAATTTAGAAAATTAAATCTTGAAAATTATCTGTACTAATTGAAAATACTCATAATTAAGCCACTATACAAATATATCTATGAAGTATACTAGCCTAGGCTAAATTTCATTGTTAATTTCATTTCTTTTATTTATTAACTACTTGCATTTGATTTTCCCTTAAACATCTTTATTTAGATAATATAGGACTTGAATTAATTAGTAGTTAAATGGATCTATTTATATTTCGATATTAGGTTTAACCCATTTACTACTTGAATGATGATCGAATACTTTGTGATTAATTCACAACACTAAGACCAATGTTATGAATACCGTACCGGTTCTGGTACCGGATTGAGTTCTGGTGTGATACTATAGTAGTACCCGTCAATACCGGGTATCATTTCAGAAATTTTTTTAAATTGCAAAATAATTTATTATTATATTTTACTATATACTTTATAATTTTACATCAAACATGTCTCCAAAAATTATAATAAAAAATTTTAAAATAACAACAATTTATTAATTTTATTAACATTAATTTTCAAATATTTTACATATAAATAGTAACCACAATTAATATGAAAAAAGATAATCATCATACAAATATAAAATTAAGAACAATACAAAGTATTTAAAATATTACAATTTTATCACATAATAAATAATAATTAAATCAAAACATTTACTATTTGTATAATAAATGCAACAGATTTCTTTCAATTTTTTATAAGATAAAAGGGTTAAATTAAATCTTAAAATTTCCCCAAAAAATTAATTTAAATTTTATGTTTTAATATTTATTTAAAAATTCCAATACTTTACAAATATTAGAAAAGGACCCTATCATTCTACAAATAACTATTAAAAAGCTTAATTTAAAATTTCACACAAAAAAAAACAAATTTTATTATTTTTTGTGAGCATTTGCCATATGTATGTCATGCGGCAAGAATCCCAAAATAAAAGATTTTTCAGCCTATGTTCTTCTAAATGACCAGAAGAAACACGAAAGGCCCTATCTTCAATCCCTAATTCCTTATTGCGTTCTTCTCTAGTCTCACCCAAAAGAGCTTTATTGATTTAAATGTCTAAACAATTCACAAGATAACCCCTTGTAATTTCCATCATTTCTCCCATCAATTTCCAAGACAACTGCTTGTTGCTACTACTTTATTAAATTCACCAACTAATCACACTGAAAGCTTTAAGTTGCTTATTGCAGCTATGTTTTCATATATTTTCTTCTTCTAGATCCTCACTAGTCTTAATAGTTGGCAAAAGGAAGGACCTGAGAGAAATTTCCATAATGATGAAGTCATCATCCACTGGACCAATGATAAATCTTCAAAGAGGTGGTGTTGCATCCAACCCAGGAAGAGAGGGGAGAGAGAGAGAGAGGGAGAGAGAGTAAAATGGGTTGTTATGGTTGTTTGCAACAGAGGTGGGTAGGTGTTGTGTTTGTTTAATTCTTTTTTGTAAAATGTTCTTTGAACTTTTCAAATTTTATGGTAATGGCCAATATTTTAAATACTGACTGATACCAAGTAAAATTTTCAGTACCAACTAGGGGAATAAATATCATTCTGTACCGGCTGAAAAATGAAACAACATTCGTTCCTTCGGTCATCATCATCAAACTCAGTCTAAAATCCCGCAGCGAAGCGAGGTTTGAGGAGGTCTGATAGTACGCAGCCTTACCTCTACATAGTAGAGAGGTTGTTTCCGGTAGACCCACATACAGATGTGATATGCAAAGTAATGATGCAGGATAAGAAAAAGCCACCAAAAAAGTTAAATAAATAGAATGCCAATAACAGACGAAGTCATACCTCAGGCATAACCCGATCTGGTAGTACATTACACCTTGTAAAGACCTTACACCTTTCATTGAGCAGCTCTGAGGATAAGAAAAATCCTACGTTTTAGGAATCCATCGCGGGAATCCTTCCCCAACAGTGGGTTGAACTTCCTATATGATATGTGAGTCGTTTACCCTTATCCTATCACGCCAGACTTTCCTACTTCTAGAAACTACCTCCGTGAGGCCCAACTCTAACATATCTTTCTTGATCACTTCCCTCCAGGTCTTGTAAGGCCTTCCCCTCCTCCTCTTATAGCCACTCAGGTCTATTATCTCACCACGCCGTACTGGAGCATCAGAGGGCATCCTGCGAACGTGTCCAAACCACCTAAGCCTTGTCTCTCTCAACTTGTCTGCAGCACTTGCTACCTGTAATCTCTCTCTTCCAACCCGATTTTATACCCTATCCCTTATGGTAATGCCACACATCCACCTAAGCATACGCATTTCTGCAATTACCAACTGTCTCGTATGTCTACGCTTAGTCGACCAACATTCTGCCCAATAGAGCAAGGTGGGCCGAATCGCCATTTTATAGAACTTCCCTTTAAGTTTTACGGGGACCTTTTTATCACACAAAATGCCTGATGCACTCCTCTATTTGCACCACCCCGATCTAATACAATGTAATATATCGCCATCGATATTTCCATCGCTCTGAATGATGGATCCTAGGTATTTGAAATTCGATTTTGTGGGATGACGTCAGTGCCAATCGCTACCTTCGCCTGTACCATTTGGCTACCTGAGAAATTGCATTCTAAATACTCCGTCTTGGACCTGATCATTTTAAAGCCTTTCGACTCTAACGTTTCTCTCCAACGTTCTAACTTGGCATTGACCTCCTCCTTGCTCTCATCCACCAAGACAATATCATCAGCAAATAGCATACACCAAGGTACCTCCCCTTGAATATTTTTGGTAATTTCATTTAACACTAAACTGAACAGAAAAGACGAGCCTTGGTGTAGGCCAACACCAATAGAGAATGCTTCTGTGTCGCCTCCTACCGTCCTGACGCTAGCCAATGCTCCTTCATACATATCCCCAATCGCTCTGATACATGTCGACGGAATGCCCTTTGCCTCCAAACACCACCATATGAGTTCTTTAGGAACTCGTTCATACGCCTTCTCTAGATCTACAAAAACTATATGCAAATCTCGTTGTCGTTCCCTATAGCATTCTATTAGTCACCGAAGCAGACGAATGGCTTCTGTCGTGGACCTACCAGGCATAAACCCGAATTGGTTGGCCGATATTGAAGCAATTTTTCAGATTCTCCTTTCAATTACCTTCTCCCATAACTTCATGGTATGGCTCAATAGATTGATGCCTCGATGGTTTTGGCATTGTTCGATGTCTCCTTTAGCCTTGTACAAGGGTATTAACAAACTCAACCTCCATTTATCCAGCATCTTGGCGGACTCGAGGATCACATTAAAGATCTAAGCTAACCACTCAGTACCTACAACACCTAATTGCTTCCATACCTCTATAGGGATGTCACCTGGTCCTACTGCCTTTCCGCTCCCCATCCCCTTCAAAACTTTTGCAATTTCACCCCTTGTGATCCTCCCCCAAGCGTGCCTGTTTAGACATAGTCGCAACCTAGGGGGTTCCCCTAACGCTATGTTGACCAATATGTCGTCATTATATAGACCATGAAAATATGTCTTCCACCTTCGCTAGATGGCTTGGGCGTCTGTGAGTACTTGTTCTTCTTCGTCACGTATACAGAAGACTTGGTTGAAGTCCGCCGTCTTACGTTCCCTATCTCTCGCTATCGTGAAAATTCTTTGTGCCCCTTTGATCGTATCTAAATCCCTGTACAACTTCTCATAAGCTTCTCCTTTAGCCACTGTGATAGTCTTCTTCACCTTCTGTTTCGCCAGTTTATACCTTACTCTATTAATAATCCGCTCCGCCTCTGTTGCACTTGCCAATAGATCTTTATAAGCTCCCTTTTTTGCCTTGACCGTCCCCTGGACCTCGTCTGACCACCACCATGATTCCATTGCCCCCTTCCCCTGTCCTTTAGATACCCCTAGTAGTCTATTGGCTATCTCTCTCACTACAAGGGCTACTCCCTACCACATCCGATTTGCATCTCCACTCATAGCCTAAGTAGCATTATTCCTGACCTGAGTCCTAAAAAGCTTCACCATGTCCCCTCTGAGTCTTCCCCATTTGATTTTGCAGCCTAGCTTGGTAAATTTCTATGCCCTCTATCCCTTGATTTCGAAGTCCAAAACTAATAATTTATGTTGGGTTGAAAGACATGCGGCAGGGAGTACTTTACAATCCTTGCAACATGACCTGACACCTGTCCTGACAAGGAGATAATCAATTTGCGTCTTATTCGTGCTGTTTTGAAATGTCACCAATTGTGCTGCACTTTTCTTAAAGAAGGAATTTACTATAACTAACTCATATGCTAAGGCCATGTCTAATATGTTGGGCCCTGTTTCCGAAACCTAACCTCGGAATCAAAAATTGAAAAACAAAAAGGGGAGAAAGCGAAAGAACGCATCATAAAGCGAAAGTGGGCCAAACGGCAAAACGAACGAACGAACGGAAATCAAAAGCAAAAGTCAAAGTGAGCGAAATCCGAAGAAAATCAAATCGGATCAAAAAGCGAAGGAATCGAAAACGTGTGCGGAAACTAAAGAAAATCGAAAGGTTCGGAATCAGAGAAAACAAAAACGCTTAAGGACGAGCTCTTAACTCCGACTTCCGAAAACGCATACTTTAGATAAAGAAACAAATGCGTTTGCAAATCGGTATAGTTTTTTTTTCTTTCATTCTATATCATTCAAAACAATTCAATGTCCCATTTGAAATTCATCAATTCCAATTCCCCAATCCATTTAATTCTTCAAATTCCATCATATCTCATATCTCACCAAGTAAAACAAAATCTTATTTCTCTTTTGCCATAAAATCCCACAAATGTCTAAGTACCATCAATTCATACACAAAAAAAACACTTCAATAATTCAGACCAACCATCACAATCATTGGACCTCCTGTCCGGAATCCAAATGCAATCAATCACATTGATATCATCATAATACTTCAACGCTCAACACATTCACATCTCAATTCTATACACAAATCCATAACTCATTTACATCATGAAATAAATGCTTACAAAATATTAATGGCATTTTGAAGCCATAATACAACGTCAATATCCAAAATCCAAAGTACACAAGATACAACAAACACCATTCTACTTATTAGACAAGGCCATGTTCAAAACCATACTACATCACCTTTTTATTAAACATATACAAAACACAAGAAAACTCAAATGTCTTTCATTTCATCAAATGTTCATAGATTCATTCATACTTTTCATTCATTACAAGGAATCATACCATATTTCCTCATTAAAATTTCATTTAATAATTTCTAATTTCTAAGAAAATGTTCGGGGTCCAACAATTCTCCCCCTCTAAAAAAAATTTCGTCCTCGAAATTTCTACCTGAATAATCACCAAGTAACTTATTCTCTCAAATAATTTCTTCTAAATGATCATAGTCAATCACTTTCTTAACTAATTCCTTATTATACATATATCTTGAATTACTCATCACTTTTACTTCTTGTGTCAATAACACCAATATCAGAGCATATCGATATTTCTTAGCATACTTGCACATAACACATTATGAATCTAAGCTATCTTAGTTAGTAAAACTAACTCATAAGTCAATGGTTCAGTTCTTAACAACATTATATGGGCCAATACAATTCAAGCTTAGTTGATTCCTTAACCTAAACTTAGCACATTTTACACTCAATCTAAACATACCTTGGAAAAGTGATATTCTCCTATAGGTTTCATCCTTTACTTCATACCTTCGGTGTAAATCCACCAACGCCTTTATCTTCTGAAATCACTTACTTTCTAAAATTGATCAATTTCACTTATCAACAACCTTTCCGATCAATTTATGTCCTTCAACCATTTCAGGCCCTAATCCTCACAATACAAAAGCGAATAACTCTTTCTGCCCTCTAACTCCTTAACCATCAAACTCTATCTTAATGTAGTTCTACGGGGATGTATAGCTTAAGTTACCATTTGGACTTTTCTAACTATCTCTTTACTCAATCCTTCTTCTCAAGTACATACACTTATTATCTCAATCACCAAAATATAATTCTCCGATTCAAACTCAAACTTCCAATTTCATTTTCAATTTCCTTGATAAGATTCATAGATTCTGAGTCCTCAATTTGGAATCTTCTGAACTTTCCTCTTCTCTCATTCTTGCCTAACATCTTATCTTATAAGCATTTCTAACTTTCCCCTAATATCTTCTTATACTGAATTACAAATTCTTATCACAATATTCACTTGACCATTTCGGTTCCAAATTCATCCCCTTTTTTTATCATAACAATTCTATGATTTCATTTCATTCTGCCTGTACACTTTAGTCTCCTAAACTGTATCCAAATATCGATCTCATATGTACTCAATCATATTATTCTCCAATTTATCCACAACTTTCCTCATCTTACATTCTAACCAAACACCCTTCTTCTCATAGTTTCTACTAGTCCAAACTCTTAACGAAAATTCACACATGCAACTCATACAGTAGCAATTACGAGAATTCTATACTTATCAGTACCCTTCTTTAATGGTGAAGAATCAGATGCAGCATATCCTTGCAAAACTCCTCGTATTGTTTTACGAGGTGGCATTTTACTCTTTCAATAAAACACAAATGTTTTAGTTAACTTTCGTTTTTAATCTTAGTTCCTATATGTGTGCATGATATGCATGTCACTTAATGCCACACATCAATTCACAAAACACAATTAATCACATAGCCTACTAATGAATAACATTATACATTCCGAGCCTAGGAAAAACCTAGTCGCTCTAATACTAACTGTGTTGGGCCCCCTTTCTGGAACCCAACCTCGGAATCAAAAATCGAAAAACAAAAAGGGGTGAAAGCGAAAGAACGCATCATAAAGAGAAAGTGGGCCAAACGGCAAAACAAACGAACGAACGGAAATCAAAAGCAAAAGTCTAAGTGAGCGAAATCCGAAGAAAATCAAATCGGATCAAAAAGCGAAGGAATCGAAAACGTGTGCGGAAACCAAAGAAAATCGAAAGGTTCGGAATCAGAGAAAACAAAAATGCTTAAGGACGAGCTCTTAACTCCGACTTCCGAAAACGCATACTTTAGATAAAGAAACAAATGCGTTTGCAAATCGATATAGTTTTTTTTTCTTTCATTCTATATCATTCAAAACAATCCAATGTCCCATTTGAAATTCATCAATTCCAATTCCCCAATCCATTTAATTCTTCAAATTCCATCATATCTCATATCTCACAAAGTAAAACAAAATCTTATTTCTCTTTTGCGATAAAATCCCACAAATGTCTAAGTACCTTCAATTCATACACAAAAAAAACACTTCAATAATTCAGACCAACCATCACAATCATCGGACCTCCTGTCCGGAATCCAAACGCAATCAATCACATTCATATCATCATAATACTTCAATGCTCAACACATTCACATCTCAATTCTATACACAAATCCATAACTCATTTACATCATGAAATAAATGCTTACAAAATATTAATGGCATTTTGAAGCCATAATACAACGTCAATATCCAAAATCCAAAGTACACAAGATACAACAAACACCATTCTACTTATTAGACAAGGCCATGTTCAAAACCATACTACATCACCTTTTTATTAAACATATACAAAACACAAGAAAACTCAAATG
This sequence comes from Erythroxylum guanchezii, assembly GCA_025629825.1. NCBI lineage: Eukaryota > Viridiplantae > Streptophyta > Magnoliopsida > Malpighiales > Erythroxylaceae > Erythroxylum > Erythroxylum guanchezii. Next base: position 10,768 of record JAOTAX010024229.1, read on the forward strand.
TCTTTCATTTCATCAAATGTTCATAAATCCATTCATACTTTTCATTCTTTACAAGAAATCATACCATATTTCCTCATTAAAATTTCATTTAATAATTTCTAATTTCCAAGAAAAAGTTCGGGGTCCAACATAATAAATCAACCCCACTATCATTTCTAGTGCCGTATCCGAATCTCCCATGAGTCCCTGTATAAATGTTTGAATCCGCTCCTATATGCCCATTAAAGTACCCCCTAGAACGATCTGCTCGGTATTAGTGATTTGCAAAAGCACGCTCTCCAGTGTCTCCTAGAATGTACGTTTTTGTTGTTCGTCTACGCCAGCTTGAGGTGCATATGCACATACGACCTTGAGAACCACACTGCTTAAAACAATTTTTGCCATCATTATCCTATCATTGACCCTTGTGATTCCCACGACTCTGTCCATTAATCTCTTGTCCACTAAGATACCTACCCCATTCTGCTTCTGCGTACTTCCCGAGTACCATAGTTTGAACCCCCTATCTCCTTTGCTTTAGCTCCTGCCCACTTAGTCTCCTGGATGGATGCTATTTGTATCCGATACTTGTCTAAAATTGCAACCAATTCTAGGGACTTTCCCGTGAGGGTCCCCACATTCTAAGAGCCTATCCTTATTAAGTCATCTCCGTCTTTAATCCTGTAAGGTGCGCGGATCGACCTGCTTGCATTGGTACCGCTTGCTTGTGCTGAAAGCATCTCTCCTAGCCCATGCTTCCCATGTTTCGCGCAGGAACTATCCTATGAAACCTTTAAAACTGAAACTAAAGGACTCCATCACAAAGAGTAAGGACAAAATTAATAATAAACCCAAAAAATACGAATAAAACTACGACAAATAAAAAAAACTCAATTAAAAGGAAAATACTAGTAATAAGAAAAATAGAAATAATAGTAAAAATATAACTAATAATAAAACTTAGAACCAAAAATAGAGATATAACAAAAACTAGATACTAGAAAATTCAATAAATACTTAGAGAGTATTAAAGGAAATAAAATATAATTAGGATTAAAAATAATAATAATAACAACAACAACAACAACAACAACAACAACAACAACAACAACAACAACAACAACAACAACAACAA
>JAOTAX010024305.1:0-11878 GCA_025629825.1 Erythroxylum guanchezii
TTTAATTTACCCACCATGGTCATATCCATCCAATGGACTTGGTTTTATCCACTTAAAAACTCATATGTCAGAAATCTTCAAGATTCCGCATTACTGATGAGTTCTAAGTTCATGTAACCGCATATAACATTATAAATCATTAACATATACACCCAAATGACTTAAATACATCTTTGAACTCATATACATCCATATATATATATCAATATACAGTAGTATCTCTAAATACAGTACAGCACAAAAGGGCTCTGAAAGTCCGGCGTTACAAATGGGTTCATATACAAATAACCGAACAATAACGAAAATCTGATTATCCATACACAACCCAAATCTATATGCCTAGGATAATACAATTAATTAAATAGGAGAGAAAGAAACAAAAAAAACGGTAAAATACATTTAACTCAATTCGTTGGCGTCAATGTCATCTTCGAATCGGCATCGGGATGTCTAGCCCTTTATGGGTCTCTCCTATGAAAATGTTTCAGCCCACGGTGAATAACCCTACCGAAACCCTCTCATTGCGCCTCCAAGCTCTCTTCTGTTGCAAGCTTCTCTCTATTTCACGCTACTCTCTTCTATTCTATTTCCTAGCTATTGTTCATGTGATGTGACAAATAAATATGTTGGTCCAAGCTACTATTCACGTTTGTTTATAACCTATAGCCTTCTTATTTGAACGTAGACATTGCTTGTGTTTAATGAAAACGTCTGCATTAAATACAGGCATTGTCTGCATTTAGTGCAGTTGTTTGTGTGAAACGCAGACCACGTTTGCATTCATGCACAACATCTGCATGAAACGTAAACATTAGCTATGAAATGCAGATGTGGGACGTCTATGTTTTGGTCTTCTTAGCTCTCCTCTTTACGTTGCTATTTCATGCTTGTTGTTGCTGCCGTTTTGGTGATTTATCCCAGTAGCTACCATTTTCTTCTCACCTTGGTGCCCCTTATGCATTATCCATTAATTAAATTTATACCTTGCTTGACCATGCAAATCCATACAGCTCACATTCTTCTTCTTTGTGTTTCCATCTTTCTTGTCTTTTAATTTTCTTCTTCTTGCTCCATGAAGACAAATAAAAATTAATCTTCAGAAAATGGTAAAAAAATAGACCTTTGGACTCACTTTAACTTCTTTGCTTCCGAATTGTGCCTAAAATCACATATGAGTCAAAGCGAGTATCTTAAGCAATTTAGTGTCAATAATCGCTAAGTGTTATGAAATAATTAAATAATCAATTCAGCACATATCAATTTCCCCCACACTTAGCTTTTGGTCGTCCTCGGGCAAAACATTAAAATTAAGCTCAAATACTTAAAAAAAACATTTACTCATTTCCCATATTTCCCAAGAATATATAATCATAACAAAGACGAATGACTTTTGAAAATCATAGCAAAAAGTCAACACTCCAAGGTTTTACTCATGATCAATCAACATTAATCATCTTCAAGAATTGAGCAATCTACTGGTAGACTCGGAAAATATGTTTAACTAAAATATATCCATAGGTATACTCAACACCATTTATGATCATGTCATTCCATAACTTTGCATATCATTTCATTTTTCCACCACTAATGTTCACATGCAAAATCATGGATCAAAGGACTTTTCAAGGTTGTAATGTGGGCAAAGGTAAGGTGAGATGTGTTTGGGTCAAGTAGCATGAAAGCCATTAAAGCTAGTGAAACAAAACAACATTCAATGTGACATCAAGTGCATAAGTTAACACTCATCAAAAACTAGGTAACATCAACTATGATGAATGTAACACTTATATTTCACAACTCATTTAAGCTCTTACACACAAACAACATGAAGCATATACCGATTCGAAGGAATCACTCATATAATTTATGCCAACGATACATTGAAACCACAAGAGTGAACCTTCCAAGCCAACATCTACCTCATATTCAACATACTCAAATAATACATTCATTACAAATCTAGAAAGATGCATTAATTATGAATAACTTTACAAACTCATATGCACTCCCTCTTTGATAAATTTATTTAAACAATTTTTTTCATTTTTTCATTTTCATTTTCATTTTCTTTTCTTTTGTCTTTTCTTTCTTTCTTTTCCTTTCCTTTTTTTAACATTAAAATAAACTACATTAACATGGGAATTTCAATAATAAGATATAAAATAACATCTCAATATTATAACCAACCCTCATATATATACACCCCCACACTTAGAATTTTGTATATTCACAAACTCAACAATCACAAGTGTTCCACTAGCTTTATGGATTGGGTAGGACATTTGGTTAAGTATAAAGCATATAATGTGGCTAATACAAAAGAAAGGCTAACAAGGATCAAAGGGAGCTTAACAAGGGAAAAATCATATTAATGGGGTAGGCTATTTGGCTAATGTAGCTTATGAAACAAAGAATGCCTAATTATTTCCATGTTAATGCATGTGATAAAAATGTGGTCTCAAATAGAAATTCAAGGCAAAATCAAGATGTACATTTCATGAAGGTCACACATTATCAAAAGACAATGAGATTGAAATGAAGGTTTAGTATAATAAGGCTTAAAATCTTACCTGCTTTGTCTACCACTAGTCACTACTCTTCTAAAGATAATGCATATCGACCAATCACAAGAGCAAAAATACATGCTAAAGTTGCTATAAAATTCTCTAGTCAATTCACACTCTAATTATGACTATATAATCCCATAAGCAACAGAAAACGAGAAAATATTTGTTTGTTTGTTTTATTCTTTCTCTCACTTTGATTGAAAACTTAAAACAAGTAAAACAAACAAATTGGAAAATACGCATGCATATAAAAAGTAATGCAGAAATGTAAAGGAAAAGAAATTTATTTCCTTTAGGTTGCCTCCCAAGAAGTGCCTTTGTATAAGGTCACTGGCTCGACTCCTTCTTCTCCTCACGTGACAAAATTGTGATATTCAGGTATTACAGTTAACGCCACTTCCATGCGAGGTTGTTTCTGATAGGGCCTTAGTTAATCATCATTCCCATTTAGTGTCCTCCCTATCCTTAAACTTTCGATCTCAACTGAGTCCATGCTTTCTTGAAAGATCTTGAATGTATCTTCACCTTTTTCCTCCTCATTTAATTCCTCTAACCTATTAGGTAAAAGTAAAGAGTCATTCTCAACAACAAAATGGAACTCAGGATTAACCTCTGAGCTAAAAGATATAACTTTTTCTACGTCAAGCTCCTCTTTAACTTCTTCGACATAAGCAATTCATTGATGATTGACCTCAAAATTCTCAAGCTCCTCATCACTCTGTAAGGTTTTCACACTAAAATCCATTGGGTATATCCCAGGTTGATATGGTTTCTCCTCTTCCATTTGTGATCCTAGGTAGTCGATCCTTGCTGCCATCTCACCCATTTGGCTTGCCATGTTCTGGTTTCTAGACGCTATATGCTTTATTTCCTGCTGGAACTTTTGCAACTGCTATTGTAGGCTCTGTTGAAATTGGAGATTGTTAGCAATCACAACATTCATTAATTCTTTTAGAGATATACCGGAGTTTTGAGAAGAAGCTTCTGGTCCACACTCGAATTGTTGCGTGTCCTACAAATGATCATAGAAGTAATTATGATGATTATCCCATCTATAACAAAAGTTAGGTTGACTAGTCCAAACATTGCTATATGCTTGAGAATATGGGCTATAAAAGAAATTACATCCATCTATGAATTTTTTACATTTTTTTCATAAACACAAAAAAAAAATGAAAAGTTCACGAAATAATTGAAAAGAAATCAATTATGAACAAATATAAACAAAAAACTAATTAAATCACAAACAAAAACTAAAACATAGCACTCTTTGGCAACGATGCCAAAATTAGTTGTGCATCATAATGTTACTTAAAATAAAATAACTAGACCTACTACTATAGCAGTGGTGAGTCTAGGCCGATCCCACAGAGAGTGTGTGTAAAGTTGTTGAAATGAAATTAATCAGTGTTTAGGTTTGGGGGGAGGGGGTGTAAATAATAAATAAAATGAAACTAGACTAATAAAAACAAATTAAAGAAAACATGCAAAAAATGATAAAATGGGGAATTCGGTAGGGACTTAGTTCTTTGGTTTAATCTTAGTCTACACCCTAATTAAGCATATTTCATTGATTTGTTGTTCTCAAACCTCTCCTGGCAACTATTAATCGTGGGTTAATAATTAACCCAAGTTTTCCCTTAGGTTTTGTTTAATCAAGATACAATCATTAATTAAACTTTACCATCGAATAACCTAGGATACAATCTTTAAATTTAATTAGGTAGTAGCATTACGAATTAGGAAAATCGATTAATCAAGGTAACATCTACACGCAATGCATGATTTGACCTATGTCATGTTATCCCTAATGATTACGAATCATCAGTTGTTACACATGAATTTTAACATTACAATTACGAATTACATTGAAATTCTAGCAATGGATTTGCAATTAAACGATTCAATGAATGCATTAAAATAATCCTTTCATAATACCCAATGATGTCATACACAAATTACCGAATAATAACAAAAATTTGATTATCCATACATAACCCAACTGTATATGCCTAGGTTAACATAATCAATTAAATAGGGGAGAAAGAAACAATAAAAACGGTGATATACACTTAACTTGGGTCGTCGAAGTCGATGTCACCTCTGAACTGGCGTTGGGACGTCTAGCCCTTCATGGGTCTCTCCCACGAAAATGCTTCAGGGTACGATGAATAACCTTACCAAATCCCTCTCACTGCGTCTCCAAGCTCTTTTCTTTCGCAAACTTCTCTCTATTTCACGCTACTCTCTTTTGTTCTATTTCCTAGCTACTATTCATATGATGTGACAAATAAATACGCTGGTCCAAGCCACTGTTCACATTTGTTTATAAGCTACGACCTTCTTATTTGAATGTGGACATTGCCTTTGTTTAACGCACGTTTGCACTAAACGCAGATAAACGCAGACGTTGTCTGCGTTTAGCGCAGTTGTCTGCATGAAATGCAGACCACGTCTGCGTTCATACACAATGTCTTCGTGAAACATAGATGTAAGATGTCTGCATTTTTCTCTACTTAGCTCTCCTCTTTGCGCTGTCGTTTCATACTTGTTGTTGCTATCGTTTTGGTGATTTATCCTAGCAGTTACCATTTTCTTCTCACCTTAGTGCCTTATGCATTATCCATGAATTAAATTAATACCTTGCATGGCCATGCAAAATCCATGCAGCCCATGTTCTTCTTCTTTGTGTTTCCATCTTTCTTGTCTTTTAATTTTCTTCTTCTTGCTCCATGAAGACAAGTAAAATTTAATCTTTAGAAAATGGTCAAAATATAGAGCTTTTGACTCACTTTAACTTCTTTGCTTCCGAATTGTGTCTAAAATCAAATATGAGTCGAAGTGAGTATCTTAAGCAATTTAATGTCAATAATTGCTAAGTGTTATGGAATAATTAAACAATCAATTAAGCACATATCAGTGATGGAACCTTTACTTCCTGTGAACATGATGGCTAGTCAATGGCATGCATTTTAAATGATTTTAGGGAACATTCATTTCTTTAAAATGTGATGGCAGATAATGCTTCGAATAATGAGGCTTTTGCTACAATTATATTATTGACCTACAACTCCTTACTTCATTTAAATCCAAGTCTTCAAATCGCAATGATATTATAGAATGGAAAATTAATATTAAGGGACTTTTACTAATGAATCGTGTAGGAACTTATTGAGAAATCATTAGGCTAGTTTTATTTCATAAGGCATACCACAAAGCTTACTTTATGTTATGGCTAGATCGCAAAGGGAGATAAAGGACTATGGACAAGATAAAGTGATTTATGAACTTTGTTGACACTTAAGTTCTGTTTAATCTAGAAGTATAAACATTTAAACTCCTTTCTGTTAAATACAGGTTCTCTTTAAAAATTTGAGATATCTCTCAGCAACATGATTTATGGAATACCGATTGAAAGGAACACTACATTTTTTCAAAAGATATCTTCACAGGAACATAGTTTCCTACACTCAATAATTCAATACCTAAGAGAAAAAATAATAACTCATTAATTGCATCCAACATGCAGTCAGGCTTTGGTAACAAAACTTTACTTTAGAAGCTTGATCCATTTTTACCAAATATTAGATGGTTCATGGACATTCCAAGCTCTTTTTAGGTTTACTAATAGCTAACAAAGTTCCACTGAGTTGAATATAAGGATGGTTGATCTTTAATAATCTTAATGAATTAAGTTATTTTATAATGTTATAGTTAAAGACTTGGTCTTCCTTTACCTTATATTTAATTCCTTATTGAGTGTTGGTTTTCTTAGTAGTTTTGCTACTCCTACTATTTTACGTTGTAACAACTTTGATTGTTGCATTTCTTTCAATTTAAGCTCTTATTTTTTAATTTAATTAATTTAATTTCAAAAAAAAAATTTAATTCAAGGGAAGAAGTAATCAATGTCATATAAGTTGCCTAATTTCCGTAATCAAATTATACAGCCTAAAAGAAAAAAGGGCATCATATATTCATTATCCAAATAAAGTGTACTTGCACTTTTTTGCAGCTTATAAACACAAACTAAGAAGTTGGACAAGTGAGAGATATTAAAACAAACTTAAGAAAAAAAGTGTCATATATAATAATTTAAACCATAAATAGATTGAAAATAACAGTTTGTCATATTTATAACCTTTGTCTATATATGGTGAACATATAATAACATAAAACAAAATGAAAAAAAAATTTATAACCAACTGGGTGGTTTTTAAATGTTGTCAACACTGTTTTGTTTATAGTTCTCTTAGCTAGCCCTCTTTTATACTATTCCCTAAGTGTTATAGATATCTTAACGTTTTATCTTTAAGAATTAGTGCAATTTCTTCAACCCCTACTTGCATCAATATGTTTCTTTCATTTGTTTCTCTAAACACTAAGCATAACACTTGTTTCATATGAAATTTTTTTGCACATGACAATGAATCATATGTTACATCTTCTCAATTTAATGAAGTTTGACATACTTGATACTAGATACTCTTGTTGAGTTAATGAATATTTAATTTTACTTATACATACTTCATACTCTTATTGAGTTAATGAATATTTAATTTTACAAGAAAATAATGAATTGCCTCAATTAATTCTCACTAAAATTTACTTTTTACCATTATTATTCCTTAATAAGTATCCTTAAATCAAATCCACATCCCATATCAATAATTGGTTTTTTTGTAAACAAACTTGAGCAAGGAGAACATGCTCAAGCTCAAATGCTTAAGAAGTTAGTGGTCTCTAGTATTAAACCACCAACATCATCATTATGAAAGAGTACTTTTAGTGTAAGCATCAAGTGATTAGATGATTCATATGGCTATGAATTTCATTCAAGAAAACAATAAATTAATGGTCATTTATGCCTATGATTCGAACTTAAATTTATACATGAAATTATTATGGAACATAATTGCAAGTATCCATTCAAAAACATATGAACTGTAGATCATGCTAGGAGATTCCAATTCCATATTTATAGGTCAAAAGCTAAAGGAAATGTTTATGGTAAAAACTTTTAAGATGATCTAAGGGAATTTATAGAGCAAACAGGAGTCATATATTTGAGACGTAAAGAGAGATATTTCATATGGAATAATAAACAAAGCTTTAGATAATTAATAACAAAGGAACTAGATAAAGCTTTGGTTAATGATCTAATGATGATGAAGTTCCTTGAAAGTATGTACAATTTATAAAGTTAAGGTTCTCAAATAATTCACCAATTATGGTGCAAAATATGTTCATTAGTTGTAAGAAATTGATACTTTTTGTATTTAACAATTACCTTACGAGACTAGAAGGATTTAATATAGCTATTCTTAAAGGAATTAGGTCCCTATTTAATAAGTGAAGAGCTTTAAGTATGTTAAAAAACTTCAATAAATAAACCTGGGGCTAAAGAAACTAAATACTCAAAAGGATCCAATAATAAACAAGAAGTGACCAAATATAGAAAAAAATGCTAATTATCTAACAAATCATATATCAAAATCCTAATGATGGTAAAATTGTAAGGTTCTTAAAGTTCAAACCGTCCTGGAATTATTATGCCTTCTAAAGATGGTTTAACACCTAAGGAAGATGAAGGCAAATGTTGCAATTTTGCCACAACATGTATTGTGGAGGATATTTTGGAGGCAAGAAAACCACTGAGAAGGTTCTTTAAAGTGGTTTGTATTGGTCTTCCCTTTTTAGAGATACTCACAATTATTGCATTAGATGTGATAGATGCCAAAAGGTTAGCAATATAAGCAAAAGAAATGAAATGCCTCTTTATAACTTTATTGTGCTATTTTTTATGTTTAGGGTATTGATTACATGGGGCCTTTCCCAAAATCTTTTGCCTTTGAATATATAATATTAGCTGTTGATTATGTGACTAAGTGGCTGGAAGCCATCCCCGTTAGGACAAATAATGTTAACATTGTTTTAAAGTTTTTGAAGGAATATATTCGAAGCTTATACCTGACACCTAAGGCCATTGTAAGTAATGGAGGAAGCCATTTCTGCAACAAATGGCTCAAAACATTGATGAACAAGTTGGTAATCCGACACAAGGTGGTAACCCCATATCTTCCCCAAACCTCTGAACAAGCTAAAATCTGCAATAAACAAATCAAAGGAATATTGAAAAAGACAGTGAGCACATTAAGGAAAGATTAGGCAACCCGTCTTCATGAGGCACTTTAAGCCTACTGAACGACTTTCAAAACTCTTATTGGGATAAGCCCATATCAGTTAGTGTTCGAAAAGGCATGTCACTTACTGGTGGAATTGGAGCATAAAGCTTATTGGGCAATCAAGGCTAAAAATATGAGTTTAGATGAGGCAAAGAGCCAAAGAATGTTGCAGATTTTAGAGCTTGATGAGCTCTAAAATGAAAGTTTAAAAATTTACAAAGATAAAACTAAAGCTATACATAATAGAATAATCCTTCGAAGAACCTTCGAACCTGGAATGAAAGTAGGAAGTTAAAGTCATGGAGGAGTGGATCATTTCAAATTGTCCAAGTCTTTTCGTATGGGATGGTGGAGCTCTTAAACTTAAAGACAAATGAAACATTCAAGCTTGATGCCCAAAGAGTGAAACCTTACTTGGGGGAATTTCGAGTAGCCAAAGTCATTGAAAGTGTCCTCATTTCTGATGCTTGATGCGACCAAGTCTAGCTAATATGACATTAAAGAAGCTCTTAATAGGAAGCAACCCATTAGTTTGAAATTCTTTTGATTATTTTATTTGAACAATTTTAATTTTAGTTTTTAAATAATTTTTGAGTAAATTTGATTTAGAATAGGTGCTTTGACTTGTTAATTTTTTGGTAAGATGCAAGCATAGTTAAAAGAAAAGGGAGTTTTATTTTATTTGGCAGAGGCAAACATGGAGAGTTGCCTTGACCGCTCCTTAACGTAGATTGGCTGCACCTTAACACAGATTGGTCGTGCCCTTGTTTACCTTGGTCGTGCTTCATCAATTCCTTTAGCTAAACACGAGATCAAAGCTTGTAAACTTGGTTATGCCCCACTCTATTAATGTTGTGTACCTCTCAAAAAACCCTACACTAACTTTGCCCTACCTTTATGTGTTTATGACAAGATAGTTGGAAGTAAGGCTTTGTATCGAACTATGTAATAATGGAAATCAAGTTCTGCTTAACTCTCTTTATTTCATTTTCTATGTATCTGTGCATGATCACATTGAGGATAATGTGATTTTAAAGTGTGAGGTACGAGTTTCAACTTGTTTTGTTTACTGCTTTGTTTAATGTTTACAAGGTTTTTTTTTTCTTATTTTTCAAACTATTTAATGTTTAGATCATTTAATGCTTTAGTGTTTATAATCAAAATTTTTATAGATGGCTTTAAAATTTTTGAAGCAAGAGTTTGAGAATTAAATGGAATGAGTACTAATTGTAAGGTTCCGATCAAGCATCTCATACGTAATATATATCAAATATACGCAACGGAAAATAAAACGAAGCGAAAAATAAAACGAAACCTAAAAAAAATAGATCTACTCATGCATTTAGATATAGAAAACAAAAACATGAAATGTACAATGTTTACATACCTTTTAGACGATCTCCTTCGTTCTTTAATCTTCTCCACTTTGGGTTGTCGTCAACGACAATGATCAACGTAAATCTTCTTTAATGAAAGTCCACATGAAGATAGAAGGATGAAACCTTACTAGGGAATGAAACCTCACTAGGAGATGAATAGAATTCTTTCTTTGTGCTAGCAAAGACAAGAACTCTTGTGAGAGTTAGAGAGAAAAAGAGTGTGTATGTGAGAAAAGAACCTTTCTTTTCACTTATGTCTTACACAAGATGCACGAAAATCATCTCTATTTTCTACACCATTTGGCCTTCCATAACCCCCATCACCAATAGAGAATTATAGGAAGTTAATGGTTATGAATAGCATGTATTAATGAAAGTTTTAGGAAGTTAATGACCATGAATGGCATGCATTAATGGAAGTTTAGGAAGTTAATGGCCAAATTGGCAGCCAACAACACTTGTTTCTAATCCATTATATACAACATTTTCTACCACGATCACATCGTGATATAATCCTAAAACACTCTCTCATGTCTTGAATCACCATTCAAGACCAGTTTACTCATCCTTCGGATCTCCTATATGTGTGACCCATTAGCTTCCTAGTTATGTTGGCCACTTAAATTAACACTTAATCAAGTAAGTCAAGAGCGGTATCTAGCAATATGTCATGACCTCCAATTAACCAGAAAGTCAATGGTTAGACTACGAACCCTTCCATATGCAATGTTGCCATGCAATTCATCCTTTCACCATCTATACCCCATTTGGTTTAGAGTATGGTCAAAGTGACAACTCCCACTAGATTGACTACGTCATATCTAGTCCAAGTGTTATTAGATCTTGTCTTGAGTATCTGATCGAGCCCAAGTTTATCATATAAATTGGCTACACTTTCATGGTTGTTAATATACTTTTTGACTCTTAATTCGTGATTTTGTGCTTAAATTAGTCCCTTATAGTGAGCTTATATTTTATGCAATTTGGTAGTAAAATTGTTGCAAATTGACATTAATTGCATTATAATTTTTCTAAGGACAATTGATATTGCAAATTGTTATTTTTCTTATTGTAGGAGAAAAAGGAGTCAAAAAGGATCAGAAGAGTCAACACGGCATGAAGTCCTTAACGCACGTCGCAGCGCATCAATAAGAAGGCACGTCGCGATGTACACTAATCATCTCGTCGCAGCACATCATCACGCAACAACGCATTGCGGCGTCGATTAATTGTTCTGCCGTGGCGAGCGATCCAAGAAATACATGTCGCGACGCAGCTCCTTCCTTATTGAGGCGAGAAGTCGGGTATCCGGACTTTAATTGGAAAGTTCTCTCACTGTACCGACCCGACCCACGACCCATCCTGTAAAAACCTTGCCAAATTAGGTTAAGGGAGATGGACATTCAGTAGGAAGGAGATTCATTCGAGAAAAGATATACAAGTGAAGAAAGAAGAAAGAAGAAAGACTCACGACCTTACCACCCAAGGTCCCCTTCGGGGTTCCCTGGGGACAATTCTCACATAGGTTTAATCTTCCATTTTCACTGTCGACTTCCACCATGGGTAGCTTGGATTCGTTCCGAGTTGTGAAGCTTCCAGTTGCAATGCGTGGTGAGGCATTTCTTATCTCTTGAAGATGTAGTGACGACTGGAGTTTACCGAGCTTCAAAGGGAGTAGCTTAATCCATAGTTTAGCTATGATTTATGAATGCCTAAGTCTAGGATTTGTAACTTGTAGTGAAGCTAC
>JAOTAX010024315.1:0-11878 GCA_025629825.1 Erythroxylum guanchezii
TGCAATATGAATCTCATAATTATAATCTCATTATAATTTCATTTGCAATGTATAATTATCCCATGGACTTTATCATAAACATCTAAACATGTACAAGATAAAGAATGTCTTTAAATAATTTGTCACTAAACTACAACCAAACCGATTGGTTGTAGGGCATAAACCAACATCAACACCCCATGACACTTGATATCCTAACACTCCTTTCAGATAGACACATCCCAAGTTAAAGACAAAATAGGAGCAGGTAGACGACTAGATATTAGACTCTTTTTCTAATATGATTACTCAAATCAATTAGGATTCCACATACGTTTAACATGAAACCTTTTTGTTTATTTTTTCTTTGATTTTTATATTGTTATTTTATTTTATCTTTATAATTAGCAAGGGATTATCTCTGCTAAAATAATACTATTTTGTTCCAATTTTTCCTTTTTATTGTTTATTATTCATATATTAAACCACAATTTTTTAATAGATATAGTTAGTTTGTCTTTTTTATTTTCTTGATATTGTTTTATGTTTTATTTTGTTTTATTGTATTTTTGCATGTAACTGATAATGGATGGAATTCATGCCATGAATACAAACTTTTAGATTATAAACCAAGCACCAGTTTAATTTACTTTTCTTCATGTTAATTGTTTTTCTATTATTTTATGAGCTTTAGTGTATACATCGGAGACAATGTATGTCTTTAATTGTGATGAATGAATATTATGATTTTGTTATGGATTTAACAGCGATTCAAACATGTCTTAATTTTTATTTATTGGTTCTTCTTTATAAAGATCTCTTATTTGTCAATTCTTATCTTCAAGCATTTTGAGTTGTTGTGAATCATTGAATTAAGCCAGAATATGAAAGGATGAAAGCATGATTAGATGAATTTTTACTTGCCACGTTATGAATGAATGTGTTTGACTGTAGATTTAAATGAAAGCATTTAGAATTTTTCACACATAAGCCTAAATTATGAGATTTTGAGCCTATGAGTATTTATTATCATTGTATTACGTTTTATTTTTCTCTATTATGTGAATATCATACATAGTTGAATGATTCTAGAACGTAATTTTACTATGGATATTGAGACCGTATTTTAAATTAAAGGCAGTAAGATGAAAAAGGCAACTATATTACACCTGAGATTTTGAGCCTATGAGTATTTATTATCATTGTATTACGTTTTATTTTTCTCTATTATGTGAATATCATACATAGTTGAATGATTCTAGAACGTAATTTTACTATGGATATTGAGACCGTATTTTAAATTAAAGGCAGTAAGATGAAAAAGGCAACTATATTACACCATTGATAAGCCCTTTTTAATTTTATCGTGCCCTATTTTTATCCCTTAGGTGTAACCAATTTTGAGTGATAGACTTTTCTTTGGATTATTTTAACAATGTTACAATATGATAACCCTTTTTGTTGTTAGCCTGATTTTTGTTTTGCACACTGAAGGATTGCATTTACTTGATTGTATAAGAGTTTGATTAGATTAAGAAGTATCAAGAATGAGAAAAGGTGTGAGCTTTTGTGTTTAAGGTTATATCTTCTCATTTGTTACTTATCAATGTTTAATATAGTCTCCTTATAAGCTTATAGGAAATAAATTCAGAAATCTCTTGAAACAAGCTTAGTTTAAAAAGTGAAAAAAAAAGGGGGGGAAATATGTGTTTTTAAATTGTTGAAAAATGTGTGTTTTTAAATTGTTGAAGTTTTTTTTAAGAAACTAAATAATATTAGTAAAAGAAATAGGAGAATTACAATTCAAGGTGAGTCAAAAACTCACCAATTAACTAAAAACAATGACACCATTCAACACCAAAACACAAACTTACAAAACGACAACATTCCAAGGTTAAAACATATAAATACATCGTCGATACCTAATTGGGAAAAAAAATCCTAAACTCGAACATTCACCATTCTTTCTTTTTGGAGATGTCTGCACTCACCACTGTCTTAAGACATCGACGGAGAGCTTTGAGACAATCAATTGGGTAATCCAAGCAAAGGTAAATAGGTCTTCCTTATCCATGTTGAAGTTATAAGAACGAGAAGGAGAAGATATTTATGTTATTCAATATTTTTTTTCACCTTATGTACATTCTATTTAGAGATTTAGACTTAATTGAATCAGATTATTGAGTAATCTTGTTTTTGCAATTTCCTTCATCTTTTTTAACCCAAAATGTATCCTTTGCCATACCTTATGTAAACCTCATTACACCATTATTTAAAGACCTTTTGATTTTTTTTTCCTTTAGTTTATTTTATAATGGTGTAGATGTGATAAATTAGCAAGCCTATAGTTAAGACGCCTTCTGTGTATTGATTTAAGAGTTCCATTGATGTTCACCCTAAATACCTTTAGTGAATTTTTGAGTGAGGATGCTAAATTCTATATCACATGATTTCAAAAATGTTGTCAAAATATCATTTGTGGTGTTTGCTTATGAAATATATCGTATGATTAATTAATTCTAATTGTATTTTGGTATGATTTTTTAGACAAAATACTTGAAGTGTGAATAGATAGGTTGAGATGGAGGAGAGGTGGATATTTAGAAGAGTTGATGGATTTAAATTATTTACTTAAGGATAAGCAAATGCCTAAGTGTGGGGTTATTAATAATTATTGATTTAGCCATATATTTCAGCTCATATTTAGTACATTTAGTTTATTTATTTGAGTTTTTTAATTTTTCTATTTCTTAAGTTGTTCATATTTTGTTTTTAGGGTCTAATTCACTCATTTGGAGCAAAATGAATGAATTGAGACAAGTTTAGAACAATTTAGAGCAGTTTTGACTAAATTATAGAGTGTATAATAAGTACATGGTTGTGTTGAAAGCCTTTTAAGGCATGTTGATTGATATGTAAAATATGCCCGTGTTAATACTTGTGCTTCTCCCAAAATCTAAATTTCGAATTTTAAAGGCAAGATTGAGTGACAGAAAGAAAGAGGAAGCTCAGGAAACGTAAGATAAACATCCTAGAATGGTTCAAAGCATAAAGAACAACCAAGGAAACCCCTTTAAAGTGAATTTTAATCAATATATAGTGAAGTTTTTGAAGATTAAAGGGAATTCAATTATGTTATCCTTGATTTTCAATTTTCTCTTCAGTTTTGGTGATTTGTTGGATATGATTATGAACTAAACTCTTTTTGGTATCTGGATTAAATAAACCCCATAATGGACCTCCTATTGATTTAATTTTAATTTAATTGATTTTTCAAGTTCCATTGAGATTCAATTATGTGTTCTTTATTATTCTTGAATTAATATTAGCAGCATGTTGATTCATACGTGATTTCATGCAATTAAGAATGAAAAATCCTTTTGTATGAATAGATCAAATGTAATTAAAAGGACTTACATGCAAACCTAGCGATAGGTTGATGTAAATCTTTTAGATTAGGATCAAACTTAATAATGAAATTTATAAATCAATTAATCCAATTATAGGGGTTTTAATTATAAAGAAATTTCAATTAATCAACCTAGGATTAGTTGTTAATAGTCATGAGAAAGACATTAGCATAAATGAGGAATTTTCATACTACAATGAACTTTAGGTTAAATTGATTAGTGAAATTATAATTGCATGAGAAATCCTCGGAGATTCAAATTTCAAGTACCATTGTTTTATTAATTAACTCTTCATTCTTTTTTCCACTTTAGTTTATTAACTATATTGCCATATTCTTAGTTTATTTTCTTTTATTTTAAATATGATTAATCAACATCACTTTAGCCATCAACTAGAGAATAGAAGGGTTATAACTAGTAATCATAATCATTATAAGGTCAATAATCAGTACTCAAAGTCTTATATTATAGAACAATAGGTGCACTTTCCTTGGACAATCTATAAAGGAATTGAGTTGTATATAATCATACTGAGTCCACCAATTTTACTATACTTGTGACGTTGAACTTTTGATGATATGGTGCTCTTATTATCTAATGCTTTGTTGTTAAAAATTGTAATATTTCAAGTACTTTATATTATTAATAATTTTGTAACTATATGAGAATTAAATGACCCCCTTCTTATATTAATTATAGCTTTTGTTGGACACTTGACATGAATAATATTTATATGTATGAATAATATGACAAAAGAAGGACTTATTTTATTAATTATATTTCTTTGATTATTAGGAATAAAGAAATAATTGTTATGACAAATTAATATTAGGGTTAAGGCACAATTCTTTAATGTGATTTAGGTAACTTAAGAAAAAACTTATAATCTTAAATTCTAAAAAAAAATCATTGTAGTTTTTAAATTAAGAAAAAGCTACTTCTAAAATTTTATTTAAATATAATGACATAACACAAATGATATTAACATTATATATCTATCAATCAAATATTGCTAATACAGTTACCTAACTTAGCTCTTACACTCAAATTGAACAAATTAAATTTAACTTAAATTAATAATTTAAGATACTCACTATAAATTATTGGTTTGGATTGGATTTAATATTTAGATTAAGTCGTCATGTCAACAACATTTGATTAGTTCACATATAATATTTATACCATGTGTATTTTACTATTATTTTTTAATGAAAGTCTAGAAAAGAATTTTTTGAAAAAATAAAAATAAAAAAGTTTTCTTAAAATTAGAGAGTTCTTTTAAAGTGAATTAAGTTATAAAGAAGCCACGTGTCTTTTACCCTTTTGTTATTATAACTCTTTTAAGACTAGTTGAAATTAAGGAAATCATATAGCATAATATATATTTTATCTTTAATTATTCAAATCGTTATTAATGTTAAGGTTTTTAAGAGAACTTCAAATAAGCTATATCTTTTACACACAAAAAACTTAAGTTAAGAAACTAAATTTTAATCGAATAAAATTAATGGAATATTTTATGTTTTGTAAAATTTATCTTAAGCAATGTCTAATATTATTTATATCGATAATACATCATAATATTAAAATCAAAACGAATTTCACTATAATATTGATAACTTGAAAAAAAACTTTATAGGTAAAAAGTTCAAATTGAACCCTAAGGTTTTTGTCAGTATTTAGTTTAAACAGAAACATTTTATAATGTTCAAATCAAACCTTAATGATTGTAAAACATTTAATTTAACCTATACTTTAATAGAATACTGACATTTTTTTTCCTAATTTTTAGGTCTAGATTTTGAAGTATTTTTTATAAGCCCTTGATAAGTGATTAATTGTTCTTATTTTTAGGTTTATATTTAGTACATTTTACTTTTTATTTTAGTATTTTTATTATTTATGGTACTTCATTCGTTCATATTTTATTTTTACGTCTTAATTCACTTATTTGGAGCAAAATGAATGAATTTCAACAAGTTTGGAGCAATCTGGAATTTTTTGGAAATTTTACATAAGTGAATTGAAGTGCAAAAATGGGTAATGCCCTATAATGGAAAGTTTGAGATCCCCATGATCAAAACAAAAGGTTAAACCTAGCATGTAACATCCCACTTCCGTAGAGCACATACCCGACATTTCAAAGAACATTCGAGCACAAACCCCATGGAAATGACATATTAGAGCAGTCACATCACTTATCGTGGCATCATATAGAACATAAACATTTCAGAAAAACTAAGTTCTCTCATTTCATTCATGAACATAAGCATACATTGTCATTACATTTCTTGCATCTGATTCATAAACATAAATATCCATTGTGTTATTACACTCATAACTCCTGTTTATACAATACATGACATATCAAAGTTTGCAACTTTATACAATGTGTACAACACAAAACTAGGTACTGGACCAAAATATTCTATCTAGACGCTTCAGTATCAGTTGACCAGACCTTTGAGTCATTTTTTGTTCCAAAATCGACAATGCTTGGTTGCTATTAGATTGTCTTAGAAACTAGGTTGTTTTGGTACTTAAAAATTAGCAATGCAATTTTGATGAGTTTGCGAACTTAGTGATTGATCCCTTATTAACATGTTCACTCAAGTCAGGACATAATATCACAAATACATATAATTGAAGTTCTCAAACAGATCACATTATTTAAAATCAAATCCCAATTATCACATCATTTAATTGTCTACCAAATCACAATTTATATATCACACATTTTAACAAAACACATTGGGAAATACACATGTGGCTCTACTTTTTTTTTGGTTGTGACCAAACGCCTATTTAACTGTTTCATATTCATTGCGAATATCGGGCTCATTTCAGATGTTGTCCCATACCCATTATAGATAACGGGCTCATTAATCATTGAGCCTATGAATCTGTGTGCACATTTCTAAGTTTTAAGCTCCTTGTTCATTTTGGTCGCTCCGATCACAACTTCTTTATCTGATCATGCATATCAATGTCATGACATGCATCATTTCACATAATATTCTAGCAATCACTTTCATCCAGTGTACACAGTCATTTATCACATTCGTGGGACCCAAGTCTGGCATTCAACATTCAGTTGAGCATTTATTTCCCACATTCACATACACGTAGTTAACACTTCCAATACAGTCCCAAATATTGAACTCCTTAGACAATCAATTGTCTGGAATCATCAATATTACAATCATATCGAAATTATTTCAATATATAGATATAAGGATTAAACGAAAATAATTCAAACAGAAGCATATATCTAATTGAGATCACATATCCAAGTTATTCACAGTTTACTCCAGATTAGTATTGCTTTGACAATCCGGTAATGTCTAGATGTTGTCGATCAATTTATGCTTCTATACCATACAATGCACACATATTTATACATTACTAACTTATTTAATCAAATAAGTGCTCAATCTTACACATGTATATGTGTTATGTTCAATGCATGCTCAAATGACTATCCTGAGTATGTAACCTTATACACAAATCTTACTCACCCATTCATCATAACTTGTGTTCATAAAAACATCCTTATACTGTTAAGATCTCATACTTTCCGAATTCATATTCATTGATATCAAACAACTTATTTCTTGAATGATAACATCATTTAAGAACCTAAACTGGTCAAACACTTAATCAATTGATTCAACATCAAACTAAGCTCATTTTAAGCCTTAATCAAGTCTAAAAGTATCAATGTATACTATTTTATCTATATATGACTCAATCAGAACACAGAACACAAAACTCTCCTTTCTACCAAGCATTTCCACGATCGTGGAAAGGAACCATACAATTCCCACGATCGTGGGATATGTGATCCGAGGCCCACCTTCCTTTTTCTTCAGTTTTTCTTCCAAATGATAACTCCTTCATGATAGTCCTTCAACTGTACCTCACTTACACTTCAAGGATACTTCAATTTTTCATCATTTCATCTCAAACTCCAAGCCAAAATTATTCAATTGGCAATTCATAAACAATTTATCTCTTAGGCATCATCAATCAAACAAATGCTTTCATTTACTATCTTACATGTTACACCACAGTTCTTTTCCATTCTAAGAACATTACATTAGCATCTTTCTTTAGCATAAATTCATCTTCAACATACCTCTAATCTCAACCTAATTCATTCTCAAAACAATCTATAACCTAGTGTTTCCATACATCAAAACAAAACCAATTCATTAATCACATTTCAAGCACATCTCATCATCAACCTTGCATGCAATTCATCCCTAATCAATCTTTATAGATGTTATGCTCACATATAACTCAATAAGGTAATCAAATATTTGCTTTTTTGTCTCAAGATTTTCTCAATCAACAAGATAAACAAGTCTCTCAAGCATCAAACATACATTAAGAACAAGATAGGATTAAAGGGTTTCAATTTACAAGATAAGGGTTACGAAATTTTAGCAAAACTTTAAAGGTTTTAAGGATTGTGTAAATGTGTCATAGGTGGGAGGAAAGAAGAAGAAAAAATAAGACCAAAACATGAAAGAAGGTGGTCTTGCAAGTGAGAGAGACGTGGGTAAGGGGCGTGGTGAAGAAGATAGACATGTGTCGTGACAAGTGTCAAGCTAAGAGCCAAGCTATGTGTTTTTCTCCTACACTCACAAATGTCACTCCCTTATTAGTCCATTTGTCATTTAATCTCTAGACCATATGTCACTTAACTATACCTCCATTTGTCACTCTATTATTGATGTCACATATCACCATCTCATAGGCTCATTCAACCTAAATTCCCATGTATCATTTTATCTTGCCATTTTAACACTTTTTTTAGACTAAATGCACATATCACTTTATAAATTACTCAATTAGAATAATAAATTCCCAATTCACTAATTATAATTCATTAAACAAAATTTAAGACATAATCAACACATAAGCACTTCATAATCATTTAAGATTTTTCATACCCTGGGATATATCAATGAGTGCATGTACTATTTTTGCAATGTCCCTAGATCATGATTCATGTGTCTATGCAAATGTGATGTATGTAAATAAAATGCACTTAATGAATTCTCATATGATGATTCAATATAACAGTTAAATTTCTAAGTATAAGAATGGGCTAGTATATGGCAATTGGTTGTTCTAGGATAACATATGAATCAAAACCACATCTAACCATTATAGCATATGGAATTTCCTACTTTAGGCTCCATATATGGAGTATAGGATTGGAGAATATGGTCTCCTAGTGATGAACAATTAGGATCTCTTATCTTGGATAGAATCCTCGAGTTGAAAATGTCTTAATTCCATGTGTTCACTAGTGAATATCCTTCTGTTTCTCTCCTTCCATGTTTTATACACAATGGTAGCTAGTGATAGCTTGACAAGTGGCATATCATCCTTAAGGAGTATGGTTGAGGACATTTTACTTATGATATTGCTTTACAAGCTTTTGCATATATAGTTACAAACTAGCTAAATTGTTCTCCAGGCTTCTCTAAGGTAGATACATTTGAAGAACATATAGTCCTTGGATTTCCCATCTTGATTACACAAACAACTTAGTTTGTTTAACTCCTGACTAGTTTTCAGTTTGTCCAAGTTGCTGAACCTGTTAAGCATGGTGAGCCACATAATGAATGTCAATCTTGGTATATGACCTTTATACTAGAAGATTCCAAACCAATATCCAATAGGACTTTACTGATTGAAAATCTCATAAGTTAATTTATTGGTGAACAATCTTGAGCGATGCCTTATCCAAATTATCTTGTCTTCCAAATTTATCTTAGGCTTATAGCTAGGTAAAGCTTCTTTGTAGAGCTTCTTTAAGTTGCTCAAAGCCCCTGAAGCCAATGTCTCATTTCTCTCCCCTAATCATCTCCTCCACACCTTATCATCCAGTTTTAGCATATATCTAAGTCCTATAAACTAGGCATAGAGGGCCTTTCTTGCTCCATTTTGTCAAACTATAACTTGGTTTGTTTGCCATTTCCAATTATGGTTTTAAGCTCCTTACGTAATGTATTCCTCAGTTTGAGCACACATTGGAAGGTCCAAAATGTGTCGTTCCCTTGCTTAATGCTCCAGTAGTTTTCATTCTTCAAGTGGTAGTTGTGCATCCATTGGGACCATAGGTTATCCTCATCCTTTAATAGCTTCCAAGTTCATTTGCAAGTATAAATTTACCTATGAATCAATAAACCTTATGGCAAGTCCTCCTTGATTCACTGGCATGCAGACTTCATGCCAAGCCACTTTTACTCCTGAGTTTTTCCTACTGTCGCCACTCTTTAGGAAATTCCTTAGCATTTTTTGAATTTCCTTGATGATCTTCTAGGTAGGACAAGAAGTGATAGCCAGTAAGCATACATATTGGATAGAACTGACTTTACCAACTATAATTTCCCTACGTAGGACAATATTTTATTGCACCACTAATTCATCCTTCTTTCTATCATCTCAATGGGCCTCTTGCAATCTTGGCAACCAAGTTTTCTTGTTGTTATGGGAATTCCTGAGTATTTAAAAGGAGGTTGGTTATGTTTGAAACTAGTTAGTCTAGCAATCTAGTCTTCCATGTGCCAAGCATCTCTGGAAAGTATGAAGTAACTTTTGTCTAGATTGACTTTAGTATCTGATAGCTTGCTAAATAATCAGATTGAGTTAAGTATAGTTTGCATAGATTTTAAGTCAACTCCATAAAACATCAGCAAGCCATCAACAAACGCCAAATTGAAGAGTTTAAGCTTCACACTTTCTGTGATGCTTAAAATATCATGTATGATAAATGTTTGAGGCTGTTATTCTCAACAATACCTTAATACTGATGGAAGAGATAAAGCGAGAGTAGATCCCCTTGTCTTATCCCTCTTTTACCTTGAAACCACTAAGTTTGCTTCCCATTAACTAGGACAGTGTAAGATACCAAGGTAACACACTGATTCATCCGATCAGATAAAGTGATAGGGAAGCCAAAGGAATCTATAGCCTACATAAGAAAGTCCCAATCTACTTAATCAAAAGCCTTTCTAAAGAAAATTTTGAGTACACAGGACTTGCTTAAATCTTTCCTTTGGTGACCACGAAGGAGTTCTTGAGCAAGTTCATCTTAATGCTATATTTTTCATTATAAGATACTAAATCATCGTGATACTTACACAAAAGGATATATACTTTGTTTTGGATCTTATAAATCAATTGAAGCTCCAGTTAGTAAAACGATTCATAAGAAAATATTAAAAATCAAAATCAAAATTATTAGTGTTTTATTAAAAACAAATTAAATTAAATTTTTATAAATATTAAAGCTTGATTTAAATGTTGTTAAATATTTAAGTCTAAATTAAATATTTACAAAAATCTTAAATTTTAATATAACATTTTTTTGGCCAAACTTTATATGTTAAAGCCAATTTTATTCATTCGTTATTAGAAAAAGGAAGACATTAATTTTTAGCATAGTGAAAGCGACAAAAGTTATACCTTTAGGTTATGTTTAATTGGGGTTTTATTAATATAATGAAATAAAATGTAATATTATTCCATCATTTAAGAAGAGGGTTTATAATGGAATAGAATAAAATGGATGAAAGATGAGGATTTTATATTACATCTCATTTCATTCTAAATAGTAAAAAAAAAACCTTCGATTTAAAGGGTTCAAGATATAATGTAAAATAATAAACAAATTTATAATATATTACATTATAAACTCTTCATCCAAACATTATTTTACTACATTACATTATGAACTCTTTCTCCTTCCTAAATAACAATTTTCTAATATTACATTTATTTATATTTTATTTTATTATAAACTATTACATTACATTAATTTCTACTCTTTTATTTTATTCCATTAAAAACTTTATATCAAACTAAACATAGATTTAAGTAGAGACCCCTACATCAACGTCAATCTCAACCTGAATCGCCTTCTCACAAATGTACGTCAAAATCCAGTATACACTTCTCGTTTTATTTAAGACTAATATTCTGAACAACAAAAGCCATTCTTCGAGTATGCAAGTAGAGGGAACAGTTAGTACGGGTAGTATGGTAAATTCGAGAGAAACTTACGGAAACATTAGGACAGTACTACAGTAGTAGCATGTGGGAAGTTGGTTCCACGTTGTTCTGATTCTTAATGGGCTGTTGTCAATGTCTGTCAGACTTTGGGTTGGGCCCCATGTGACATCGATGACGTTGTCCTCTCTTACTGCCGCTCTTCCCAGCATTGTTGTGGATTTCGTACTGTACCGGCCAAATTTGGTTGATACTTGCCGATCCAACCGAAAATTGGTACCAATACGGATATAGGTAGTATCGGTAAAAAATATCAGTCAGTATCGACCATTTTTGTAGGTGCCGGCCGATATTCAAAATATCCGTCAAATACTAACTGGTATCGGAAATTTTAAAAAATTGAGATACTTTTTTATAAAATTTTCAAAATTTCCCTCCCTCCCTCTCTCCCTCCTACCTCT
>JAOTAX010024360.1:0-11875 GCA_025629825.1 Erythroxylum guanchezii
CTTGGAACCAGGCGATCCCAAGTCCCAAAATCTTGGATCGCTCGGCCTCGACATCGCTCGGCCAGGTTGCCAAGACAAGATCTTGGAACTAGGCGATCCCAAGTTCCAAAATTTTGGATCACTCGGCCTCGACCACGCTTGGCTAGGTTGCCAAGACAACATCCTTGGAACCTGGCGACGCCAAGAACTAAAATCTTGGATTGATTAACCTCAGTATTGTTCGGTTGAATTCCTTCAAATCTAGCGATCGCGATCGACTTAAGCCGGACGCGCTGTTTCGTTACGTACTATTTGAACGTGCAACCTCTTATACAAAGATAATGACTTAGCAAGGCAAAGAAGGATAAAAATAAAAATATTTATTATGTTTTCCTGGTCACAAGCCCGACCAGATGAGCTTTCGGAGGCGTTGTTACAAAACTAGAGCTGCTTTGAAGGCGAGGAGGTAGCCGAAGCGCTCGGGATAGGATCAGGATTTGTTGAAGGAACGGGAGAGACACCTCCTTGAGTTGACCCCTCACCCTCGTCTAAGCTACCAGCATCTCGTCCGGTAACACCTCTCGTTCTCTTTCAACCATCTCCCTCATCTCCTCAATTGAAAGGCCGAGCTGAGAGGGAAGCATCGGCTCGGCATAGTCCTCGAATGAAGGACCTTCCGACCCGTTAGGAACGCAAACACTATGACAGTTCCTCAAGAGGGAAAGAGCCAGGTCGCAAGAAAACTCCAAACACTCCTCGCATAGGTGCCGCTCTTTCCATCGCTTAATTACTTCCACCCTTTTCTCTTTAATGGAGCCTTGCAACTCCTTCAGCCCGTCTTCAGCCCTCAGTTTATCCTGAACCGCTTCGTGGCAATCCTGGAGGAATTTGGACTGAAGCTCTTGATCCGTCTCCATCTTCCTCTTCAAGCCTTCACACTCCTCCTCCAGCTTATCCCTCGCTGCAGTCACTCTGTTCCTCTCCTCTTCCCCCATAGCGAGCTGAGCCTTAAACACGCTCCTCTCCTCCTCCCAAAATTTCCTCTCCTCCTTCTTCTCCTCCTCCAAAGAAGAGAGCTGAGCCCGTACAAAATCCCTCTCCTCTTTCGCCCCCGAAAGCTCGGCTCTCAAAACACGGACCTGCTCGTGAAGATCCTTGACTTCCCGGTCCAACGAGCGGGAGACTCCATCGAGCTGGTCGATGCGATGATATGTGGCGAAGGAGAGCGACAGACCCTGAGAGAGAATCCTGTATAAAAAAAGGGGGGGAAAGAGAGGAGGAAGTTACCCTTGCGCAGCTGCACACCAGACTACCCAGCAGCTCCTTGTTGTCCAAAGCATCCAAAACCTCCTCGTCTCGGGGAGGAACAGCCTTCTGGCCGATCTGGAGGGACACGTCGATGTCTCTGATTGATGCAATCTTATCCAAACTAATCGTGGACACCCACTTCCCAGAGCTGGTCGTCTGCTCCTTCCTCTTACCTTTCTCTTTCTCTCTCTCCTTCTCCTTCTCCCTGCCTTTATCCGATGGGCAGGGCGGTCGGTTGAGAACCCGAACGGTTTTCTTCCTCCTCTTGAGAGGCGGCTCCACCTCTTCCTCTTCCTCCTCTGCGACCGCACCTACCGATCGGACCATCACTGCCGGCCGTTCGGGGACAGCCGCCCGTACGAGTGCTGTAGACAGCTCGGGAACAGCAGGCTGAGCGACGTCATGCTCGGGCACCGCAGGTCGAGCAACCTCGGTGTTGACCTCCCCTTTCTTTGTCTTCGATCTCTTGGATTTCAGCTGGCCTCTAGGGGGGTTGGAGGACGCAGGTGGGAAATCACCGAGCCTTGCCATGACTGCACAACAATAAAAGCAGGTCAGAAGCTGAAAATAGTACTTGAGTGTGCAGTAATTATTAAATTACAAAGAATCGACCAAGAGGGGCAATTTCTTCTCCTAGCCCGCTAATTCGAGGCGGGGGGTCGATTAAAAATGAATCGGCCGAGGCCCCCCCGCGATACCCCAAAATGAGGCGATCGAAGTTGTATCGACCAAGCGCCTTAATGCGGTCGACCACCTCTCATTCCTCCTTGCTAAGGAGCAGACTCGAGAAGTCATTCCACCGCTCCGTCAAGGCATACTTCCACGGCCTGGCTTCAAATGCGCTTCCCGGGGGTCTCACAAAGAAATACTTCGTCCGCCAAGCTTGAACTTTAGAAGCGGTTCCAGCAGGACGATAACGGGCATCTCTATATTGGAGGTGAGGGACCCCAGTCCCAGCGCTCGAGCTTTGGTTCATCCGCAAGAAGTGTCGCATAATGCCGATCGACGGAGGACATCCAAACTAATGGCACAACAAGGCCAGACCATTAATAAACCTCCAGCCGTTTGGAGGAATCTGGCTTGGCCTCAATTCGTAGGTGAAACACACCTCGTCAATGATTGGGGCATATGGGAGCTTCGCACCACCAACCGAGAAAAAGCTGTCTGACACAGCAAAGTACCCTCCTAGACTGCTATAAATTCGTTCATTCCCGGCGGCCAGTCTGGATCCCTACGTTGCAGGGATGTTATTCCTGATGACTGATCGATTCAACTCCGCCGCGGTCATCGTCGATGGGTCACTCGGCGGTTTCTCGACAATCTGCCCACCCTTCCGGGCACTCGCCCCAATTTCCTCAGTTCCCCCTGCCTTAAGTGTCTCATTCCCGCCGGCCTCCGGCACCTCAACTACTTCCGCCACTACGTCAAGCGGTCCGACTATCTGCGAGGCCCTCTCGGCGGTTTCATCCCTCGGACTAACCACGTTTCTAGGACTGGTTGATGACATGCTTACAAAAAGAAATTTAGAGGATGAGGAGAAGAAAAAGAACGTACCTAGTTTGGTGGTCGAAGTTAGGGATTTCAGTGACGATTGAAAACAAACTCTGAAGACTGTAAGCAAGAAGATGCAAATGAAAATCTGTAGTCTATCGATCCTGAGTATTTATAGAAGTTCGGCCAAACGGACGTTCCAACCAACGCTTGACGCGTGGCGAACATCCTAACCGAACGCAGATACGTGGCAGAATCTGGGCTGAGATAAATTAAGGCGCAACAGCTGAAAGGACGCGCCTGACGGCCGTACAGCAGTTGAAACGGAGCACCTGACAACTGCACAGTAGCTAAAAGGACGTACATGACAGTCTGTCAGAGAGCGCGAACCGTCAGTAATGATTACACCTAGTGCTTCATTTAAACCTTTCCGCCCAGTCGGTCATCCCTGCCACTACACTTGCCTGATCGACCTCATCATTACACCCGGTCGACCCGCCATATCGCTATAGCCGATTGATCGGTTCTGTCATTGCCCTCGATCGGTTTGTCGTGCCATTACCTCTGGTCGGATGGTCACCTCACTATAATCGATCGATCGGGCCTAGCACGACCTGCCTCGAAGACGCTACAAATCCTTATGTACTCCTTCGACCCTTCTCTTGGATCAGACTCGAGGAGTTGGGGGGTTTATGATTAGGTCGGCTGTGCTAGGCCCAGGTCCAGGTCCACACGTCCACGACCCATTCGCAAGTGTTAGTCTCCCATGCAAACGTAAAGAGTAAAGACCTACGTAAAGACCTAAACCTAGCGTCTATTCCATATATAAGGTACTATTTTGCCATAATACAGGTAGGAGATTAGAACCCTGAGACTCTGTGTTTACAGCCACCATAACCCTCACCAAAAGACTAACTTGAGCGTCGAAGGGGCCTGTCGGCTATCAACCCCCGGCGTGCCTTTATTGTTTTGCAGGTGATTCGGAGTTAACATTGACCGGCTTCATGGATCCAAGCAGTAACGTCCAACCTCATCAGAATCAGGCTGAACCAAGCTGAAAAAGTTTGCCTAAGGGAAAGGGAAGAAGACCCCCTCCTCCCGCCCCTATGACCCAGAATACTCCCCTCAACTATAGTGCAGTGGTCACCGGTCACTCCGACCATGGAAGTACTACAAAAGATATTGAATGGTTAGAAGAGGAGCCAATTGAAATTGCCGAGGGCGATATCACATTCATTCAAGGAGAATTTGGACCGGGGCTAGAACTCTCAAATACTTTCAAACATAAACTCGACAAAGCTTGGGAAACTACTGTTGTGGTTAAGTTGTTGGGACACAAGCTGGGTTTTATCATGTTAAAATCCAGATTAATATCCATGTGGCAACCTAATGGACCTATGAAAATCGTTGATTTGGACTACGATTTTTACCTTGTTAACTTTGTGGAATAAGAGGATTATGTGCAAACTCTCACCCAAGGTCCATGGATCATCTCCGACCACTTCCTCTTTGTTCAACCCTAGTACCCGGACTTTTGACCTTCGACAGGAAAAATTATGCACATTGTGGTGTGGGTGCATTTTCCAGAACTCCCCATAGCCAGGTACCACCCCTCCATCCTCACTGCCCTCGACAATCTAGTGGGTCACACAGTTAAAATTGACAGTAACACTCAACAAGCTCACAGAGGAAAGTTCGCTCGTGTGGCTGTCAACATCGATCTAAGCTCACGTCTTCTCTCCATAGTTGAGCTAGATGGCAAACCCACCAAGGTCGCATATGAGGGTCTTCCCCAAATTTGCTTCACATGTGGCTTGATCGGCCATAGTGCCCTGTCTTGCCCCTCACAACCACACGCATAACCTGAAACAACGGCCACCGTCGAAGGACTGACAACACTCAGTCACTCAGACAACTGAGGAGAATCCTCCACCGACAACCTCCGACAAGGGGATTTCGGCCCCTGGATGCAGGTCCAGCGCCAGCGTCGACGTTCGCCAGCTGCTCCAACGGTAACATGACGTGACACCGACATGAACTCATCCCATGCAGGAGCGAAAGGCTTGAAGTACTCGACCTTGTCAGACATCAAATTGTTAAGTTTCAGTAAAGGCAATCCCTCACTAACAGCAACGACTCTCCCTCCAGCAACCCCAGCTCCTTCGCCATCGGACCGAATATAGGAGAAATCCCTAAATCCCTTGACATTTTGGGACATGAGACAAAACCGCTTGTCGTTTAAGGGGCCAGCTAATTCCTCTCCATGCAGTGTCAAGACGACGCCGTCCGTGCCCAACTCACGCCGAGTCAACACGATGCCGTCCATCCCCGACCCAAGCAGCGCCAACACATCGCCGTTTCCTCCCACCCCAAGCAGCGTCAAAACGACGCAGCTCCCTCCTAACCCCATCCATGCCCAAGCCCAACCTGTCCCTCCTCACAGCCAGCCCACGGCCCATTCTAGTCAGGTTTCTCCATTACAACCCCACCAGCCCACAACACCAACTTCCCCCAGCCTAGTAGCAAACCACGTGGCCCTATCGATCCCCTCTCATTCCGTTGTGCTGCTACAAGATCAAAATATCACTCTCCCCTCACCCAAGGAACTGGGTCGACTGGATATGGAGGAAGATCTCGTCAAAGAATGTGTTCCTACCACTTCGACTTCGATAAGTCAAAACTACATGCTCCACCCACCGCGACCCCCGGATCCGACTAATATTTCCCCTAACACAAATGTCGTTCATATTGACTTCGACACTCAGATGGAGGAGACTCCACAGGAAACCACAATCGACCAGCTTCGAGAGCCTATTGCTACGGAAGTCATCTCTTCCACAGTTTAAATATCCTTTCAACGATTCGTTTTATGTCAATTCTTATATGGAACTATCAAGGAGGTAGAGGCAGGACCTTTAAGCCCATCCTCAAGAATTATACTCGAATCCATAAGCCGCTCCTTATTGTTTTGGTCGAGCCCCACATTAGTAGAGTCCATGTGCTGAAGGTTATCCGAAATTTGGGATTTGGCCACTCCTTCAGGGTGGAATCCGAAGGCTTTTCAGGAGGCATCTGACTGCTTTGGAAGGAAGATATCAGGGTTCCAATTCTTCTACCTCACCGATAGTTTGTGCATGCCAGCATTGAATGGGACCACTGCATTCAACTTCACAGTCATCTATGCCAACCCTACGTATTTGTTACAAAAGTACTTATGGCACTATCTGAGACAGATTGCGAGGATTACCTCCAAACCTTGGCTGCTGGGTGGGGACTTCAACGCCAAATTAGAGAGCTAGGATAAACGTGGTGGTTCTCGCCTACAACCTAGTGTCAATTCCCAATTTCGTAATTGTGTGAACAGTTGCCATCTCCAGGATCTGGGTTTTTCAGGGCCAAGATTCACTTGGCATAGGGGACAAATTCTAGTTAGATTGGATCGTGCTTTCTGCTTCAATTCTTGGCAATCCGCTTTCCCCAACAGCACAGTTTCTCACCTTCCATTCCTAAAATATGATCATCAGCCTCTTTTAATTACTCTCACGAACAGCATGCACCCCACTCCGAAAATGAGGTCGTTCAGATTTCAGTCGGCGTGACTTACTCATCACAACTTTAATCAAGTTGTAGCTACGAATTGGCATCCTTCCAGCTTTGATTTTCATGGTGTCTTCAAAAGTTTCTCGGAGACCTTACAACTTTGGAACCTTACCACGTTTGGCAACATTTTCCACAAAAAAAAAGACTTATGGCCAGACTTGAAGGTATACAAAAACACATTGAAGACACCGATTCGAACTCTCTCCGGGAGCTTGAGGAATACTTACGATCCGAATTGGAACTGGTCCTGTACCAAGAGGAACTCTTTTGGCATCAGCGATCCAGAAGCCAATGGTTAAGCCAGGGTGACATAAATACCAAGTTCTATCATGCTGTTACTATGGCCCGACAACGACACGCGCGGATTAAATCCTTAAAAGATGACCAAGGGAATGAGATTTCAAATCCAGCAAGCATTAGGAGACTTACGTAAAGGTATCTCGAGCAGTTATATATGGTAAACAGCCAACAACCCTCAGCCTGGCTGCTCTATGGTCATTTCCGTCCCCTTCCTCCCCAGGCGAAAGATGATCTGGACAGTTCACCTAGTCCTGAAGAAATCAAAACGGCTTTCTTCTCCATGGCTCTAAACAAAGCACCGGGATTTGATAGATTACCAGCTCTTTTTTACCAATCCCAATGGGACATCGTTGGCCCTTTTCTGACCTCATTCTTACAGCACGTTTTTCGGCATGAGATTTGGGAGTCAGAACTCAATCGCACCATTGTGGTCCTGATACCGAAAATCCCATCTCCCACTTCGATTCCGCAATTCCATCCTATTGCTTTATGCTCAGTGATCTACAAGACCATTACCAAGATCATTGTTAATCGCCTCAAACCTTACCTGGACGAACTGGTTTCCCCCACTCAATGCAGCTTTGTCCTGGGGTGTTTAATAACGGACAATATCATCATTATCCAAGAAGTCATCCACACCATGCGACAAAAAAATGGGTCGTAAAGAGATTATGGCTCTTAAAGTGGATCTCGAGAAAGCATACGATAGGTTGTCATGGCATTTCATCCAAGATACTCTAATCGACGTAGACGTTCCTGAATCGTTGATCAACCTTATTATGAAGTGCATCTCCTCGGTCTCTTTTCAAGTGACTTAGAATGGAGAGCTCAGTGAAACCTTTTGTCGGTCCAGAGGTAATCGACAGGGTGACCCTATATCCCCTGTTCATCCTCTGCATGGAAAGACTTGATCACTTCATTAACCACGCAATGTCACATGGACGTTGGCAACCTATTAAACTTGGAAGAACAGGACCGCCTCTCTCTCATCTGTTTTTTGCTGATGATCTCATCCTCTTTATGGAAGCACCATCGAACCAAGTTTCCGTCATTCGGGATATTCTAGATTCCTTCGATGCGGCTTCTGGTCTCCGCATCAGCCAAGAAAAATCTCGATGCTATTTTTCCAAAAAATACTCCTCCCAGGATGTCCCACTCCTTAAGCCGAGCTCTGGGGTTCAAACTGACGACGGATCTTGGAAGATATCTTGGAGTTCCTTTTTTACACGAATGAGTAAGCAAGCGTACTTATCAATACATCCTGGATAAGGTTCACCAACGACTGAGGGGCTAGTCCGCCAATCTATTGGCTCTTGCTGGACGCATCACGTTGGCTCAATCTGTCATAACGGCCCTTCCCAATTATACCATACAGACAGTCAGACTACCCCGCCGCCTTTGTGATGAGTTGGAGCAACTCCTAAGGTAATTTCTGTGGGGTTCGTCAAATGGGAAAAAGGGGATCCACTTAGTAAACTGGGAGGAGGTTTGCAAACCGAAAGAACTTGGGGATCTTGGCATTCGAAAAATCTGGGAGACCAATGATGCCTAACTAGTGAAACTAGGTTGGACTTGCTTGCAAAACCGCATGCTTTATGGGTCAAAGTTCTCTCTGCCAAATATAACTTTAACGCCACCAATCCCCCCAATGCGTTCGAAACAATCAGAGGCTCCATGATCTACAGGGGCATAAAGGCAATTTGGCACATCGTGCTTCAAGGAATAACATGGATGATTGGAGATGGCACGACGACGCGCTTCTGGGAAGACCTTTAGATTGCGGGTGCAGGGCCTCTCATTACCCATACTACCACACCCAATCCCGGATGACTTTACCAACCGCAGTGTCCAACAGTTTGTGACCACAGATGGTACGTAGGATTGTAACGTTATTCGTAGTTACCTCCCAACGTCGATTTGCTAAACTATAGCCGAGACTTTTCCCCTAAAACCCTTCTTAGGTCAGGATAACTTAATTTGGGCCCTTTCCGATACTGGACAATTCACCATAGCTTCCATTTATTTCATGCTACTAGGTCACAACGATGCCTCACCCCAGGGTATTTGGAAGGCCATCTGGCAGTGAAAGGGATCACAACGCATTCGCTCCTTCCTCTAGCTCCTCGCTCAAGACCGGTTACTCACGAATCAACAACGCGTGCATATACACCTCACTACAGACGACAATTGTTATCACTGCCGAATGGTAGAATCTTCGATTCACGTAGTGCGAGACTGTGCCAGAGCTCTCCAAGTGTGGCACAAATTCCCTTCTCAAATCATTTCTTCTGATTTTTTTATTATGCCGCCTCAGGAGTGGATCAGTACGAATCTCCGCAATCGTCAATGCGTACTTGGACGTGACTGGTCGATTACCTTTGGCACTACTTGCTGGTTCCTTTAGAAATCGAGGAATTTGTCCCTCTTTAATGAACACTTTACTTGGCCTTACTCACCAGTTTCTCTTATCTTGTCTTATGCAGATCTGATCCCCCAGTCCGTCGTATGGCAATGCAGATCTGATGTCGAATATCGCCCTCGCCAGGCACTCCTCTACGGATGGAGCAAACGTCCCACGAGATAGGTGAAATTAAACACAGATGGAGCATGTAAACGTTCCTCGTCCACAGCCACAACAGGAGGCCTGATACGAGACAGTGCAGGCAACTGGCTTGGCAGCTTCACTCAAAATCTTGGCTGGTGCTCAGTAGTGTCTACAGAACTCTAGGGTGTTTTTACCGGACTTACGCTGGCGTGGAATCTGGGCTATCGCCGGATCAAGCTTGAACTGGATTCTATCGGGGTGATAAATATCCTTTCTTCCTCGGCCAACCATTCATGGGCTCTCAATCCCATTGTACTGGGCATTCACGAACTCTTTACTTGAAACTGGACTGTTGTTCATTGACACATATATCGAGAGAGCAACAAAAGCGCCGACTGACTTGCTAACTATGCAATTCATTTTGATATCGGCATCCATTAACTCGACACTACACCCATTGGGTGCCACTCAGTCCTTCTAGAGGACTTATCAGGGATTTGTCTCCCTAGCCTCCTACTGTAACCTGCTTTGATTTATTTCCTTTTATAAAAAAAAGACTGAGAAACGTATTCATTGTTTTGAAAATTACCGTGCCATGTTCTCTTTTATATTCAACCTATTTCTTTTTTCTTTTTTTTTCAATTAATAAACGGGTTGAATATTAAGGGACAAAACACAACATTTTTTAGGTGAATACGTTCCTAAAGACTCAAAGTAATAATCAATACCCGAACTTACTAGTTATTAATAAAGAATAACAGTGAGTGGTTCATCGGAATGACCGTACTTTTTTTTACTCTATTTTTAGTAATAAATTATTATGATATAAGATGTATAATTTAAGGGTTTATTTGTTAAATTCATTAGCTCTTATTTTTATCTTTTTTAAGTGGATTGGAAATAAAAATGAGGATTTATTGAACAAAAATATCGTTAAATAATTCACATTATTACTTAGTTATAATAATTGTTATTATTATTATGATGATAATGTTGTAGTTAGTGGGACTAATGAATATTTTGATCTTTTTATTAGCTATTCTTTTGTCATTCTAAATTTATAATGTTTTAAAAATTAGACCAGACATCAAACCAGTCAAAAAAATGTTTAAAGTTTAAAAGATCGATTGGTATTAAATCACTATAAAGCTTGCATATAATAAATAAGAAGTAAAAATTATAAAAATAAGTAATGCCTATTAATATATAATAAACTAATAATAAATCTAATAATTTAGACTAAGATTGAATCTAACATAAAATTTTAAATAATAATAAAAATAAAATTTGTATTTTATATTGTCATTTATTTAAAGACTCATAAAAGTTTAATTATGTTTAAAGAAAGTCAATAGACTCTAACTTTATTTTAACTTTTTTTCAATATTTTTAAATATATTTTTTATCTTTTAAATATTATTTTACCACATTCTTAAATTATCATGAGCAAAATTACTTATATATACCAATTAATAATTCAATTTAATAAACAAATTTATGATAAAAATAATAATTTAAAAAAATTAATTAAAATATAAGGAGGTAAATAAAAAACCTAAAATTTGACAATTATAATATATTATTTTTTAACAATAATAATATAAAACAAAATTTTAAATAAAAATAAAGAATATAAATTTTAAAAATATAATTTATTAATTAGAACGTGTGAGACTTGAAAAAAAGGTCTAAAAGTTCAAAAAAAATTGTGAAATGTACCCGTTAAATCTCAACTTTCCTATAACAATAATATATTTTATCAAAACTCAAGAACAAGTTGGTGAAATATTCGTGGCGAGTCCCTATGGATGGTAGGTCCCACGTGTTCTTAAATAAGAGAGGAGAAAGAAATTTTTGGTTGTTTAATTGGTATCTGTTAATAGGTATAAAATAAATAAAAACATAAGAATAAATAAAAATAAAAAGACTGCACTAGTATTTATTATTGTAAAATAAATAAATAAAAAGTTTAATTTAATAGTTAATTTAATTAATGGATAATGAAAAAAAAAATTGTCTTTCTTCCAATTCAATTTAGGGATGACAATTTAGTCGACCTGGGTTGACCGGACTATGAGTCAGGATATTTTGGCCTGATTGGACTATGGATCGAGCTCGGGCCAACATTGTCTAGGCTTGATTTGACCCTAAGGCCTAGCTTAAATCGACAAAATAACGTCGTTTTTTAATTTTTACTAAATTGAGAAGGGTCAACCTGCCAACTAGTGATCCATTCCCACCACTGGCCCGTCGGGCCATAGGTCATCCAATTCGGCCTGGCTCATTACTAGTTCAATTAATACATAAATTAAATCGAGAAGGGTCAACCTGCCAACTAGTGGTCCATTCCCACCACTGGCCCGTCGGGCCACAGGTCATCCAATTCGGCCTGGCTCATTACTAGTTCAATTAATATATAAATTAATTAAGATCATTTTTCTTTTTCAATGAATACAATGAGTCTTTTCTGATAAATAAGAGTAGGCCTCGGATGCGCTTATGGAGAAGCGGTATTGACCATTACGGGTTGCCATTATCAATACCCCGTCCTTTTTTTTTCACTGGAAAAAAAAATCAAGGAGACTAGCTCCGACAGTCTAAGCCCCTATGAAGGGTTCGAGGGTAAAGGGTTCCTTGCTTGTCTCGGTGGAG
>JAOTAX010024371.1:0-11874 GCA_025629825.1 Erythroxylum guanchezii
ATCATGCTTAGCTTCTTCCCAAAATCAAGTCCTTTTCTAATCATGCAATTGAAGGAATTTGCTTGCACTTCCTTCTAAAGAAATGTTCCTTATTGTCTAAATTTTCTAATGACATCCAAAATCATTCAATTTAGTTCCATATTCCAAACGTTATACACCAAAACATTTCCGGACTGTTCTTATATTAAAACATTATCCTGCACTTGACTTCCATCCAAAAATTGGTACTCTTAGAGACTGAATTGGAACTTTATTTCATCAAACAATTTGTAGCCCTATCTCTCTAGTTTAATCTAATTCAAAAATCATCTCATTTGGATAACTAGAGATCAAGTTGTGGCTAAAACACCGGAGCATGCTCAATGAACATTTCCATTTTTCCAGCTTTTAACTTCTAATATTTCACACACAATAGTTCTAACTTCCAAGAAAAGTTTGGGGTCCAACATGGAAACTCCTATGTGATAATGCGTGACATAGCAAACCAAGTACATCAACTCGAGAAGAAATTCTCTAACCTGAAATTGGTAAAGAAGACCCAGAGATCACTACCTCAAAGATTTATTTTGAAAATTGTAGCTATCTAGGAGGCTCATGACATCAATGACTTGTCGTTAAAGAAGGTAAATGGAATTCTTACTAATTTCGAATTGAATTTGATGAGGAGCAAACAAGAAAAGAACAAAGGATTGACACTACAAGCTAAAACTGGAAAAGGCATAAATGATGTAGAAGATGAATCTGATGAGAAGGAGGATATGGAATTATTGACAAGAAATTTCAGTAAGTGGTTAAAGAAAGTGAAGAAGGATAGATTCAATTTTAGGCAAAATGATGGTATCTCATCAAATAGTAATTTCAAACAACAAGGGAAAACTCAAAAGGGTGAAAGAAAAGTGAAGAAAATTCAATGTCATGAGTGTCAAGGTTTCAGATATATGCAAACGAAATGTGCTAACACCTTGAAAAAGAGAAAAGGGAAGTTCTATACAAGCACTTGGAGTGAGAATGAATCCAGAAGTAAGTATGGTAGTGAAAAAAAAGATATGAATAGTGCTGCATTAGTTGCTCTATATAGCAAAAATTCAGTTACTTGCTTTATAGCAACCAAGAAGGAAGTAACTGATGATGCAAATGTGAGTAAATTAAAAAATTCCAGGAAAAACATAGATGAATCAGCTCAAAGCTCAATCTCAGATTATGATAGTGATGACAGTACTTCAAATGATAAAAAGGAAGGAATTTATGAAACCTATTAGTTAATGTATGCTAAATGGGTCCCAACATGTAAGAAAAATGAGAAGTTGAAGGAGGAAAACTCTTCCATGAAGAACATGATTCAAAATCTAGAGAAGTTGTTGTCTACATTAGATGAACTTGGTGAAACAAAATTGAAGTTGGTCAGTACAGAAAAAGGAATAAGAATGTTAAATGGAGGTACCAAAAAGTTAGAAAAGTTGTTGGAAATTTGTAAGACTAAAGGAGACCTTCAAGGCATTGGCTATAGAGATGAACGTTCCAAGTCGAATGATGAGAAAACTAGTGCGATCAAATCTGTCCAAGGAGAAATCTCAAAGAAAAATCAGAGGTTCATACCTACATGTCACTTTTGTGGAGTAATCAGGCACATAAGACTGAAATGTTACAAGTTGTTATGAATGATGTTTCAAAAGGGTCAAAAATTGAAAATCTAGAAACTCTCCATTAAATTTCCAGCAACAACCCATGTTACCAAAGCACTCTTGGGTTAGAAAGGGTCAAGTACAAGCATAAAGATGTAGTGAAAGAAAAAAAAAGAAATTTTCCAGATTCAGAGTTAGTTATTGGTTTTGAAGAAACTGTTCAGACTGAGGATAAGTCAAATACTTCAGATGAAGAAATCAATCAGACAGTTGATGACTGAGATAATGTGACGAAAAATAAGCCCATGTTTGAATTTCTTCGAGGGAATAGGGACTGTGTGTTTTACATTTCTGAAGTATAGTTTGATGTTATTTATTAAAAAACACAAAAAAGGTTCGAAGGAGTTATCATTTAAGCTTTCTAAGTTTTTATTTATAGGTTTTCTAAGGTTCAGTTGATTGATGTGTACATGAGGCTATGCTTGATTATGGGGTTTATGAATTTGATCAGTCTTATGAAGATGGAATTGAAGTGAGCAATGATATGTTGGTATATGTATTAACTGGTAGTATATTTTCATCTTGGCTTTCTGCTGTCACACTACGTGTTTATGATTCTTCCGTTGCACCTACTACTAATTTTTATACTTCTTTATTCGCCGAAATTGATCACATTGAAGGCATTCTTCGTTTCGATATTGTTTAAGGGGGAGAAATCATATTGTTTTTGGTGACTGTTCAATTCAAGGGGAGATGCTACGGTATCTCCATGACTATTAGTCTTGCTTTCTGGCATCCTTGTGTCCCAAGGGGGGAAATTTGGATGATTGGATGATTGTTCATTATTGGTTTTTTGGATGTTTCTTGAACTTGAAGAACTTGATGGATGTTCTTTGAAACTTGATCTTGGATTAAGGGGGAGTTCTTTTGTCATGTGGGTTATATATCCAATTATTTTATTTAGGGGGAGTTTCATATTTGTGATAAATAATGTCAAAAAGGGGGAGATTGTTAAGATACATGGTATATATCTTATTATTTGGTTTTGGTATTTGTCGATCATTGGACATGTAAGATAAGGTTGATGAGTTTAAAATTCAAATCAAATTGGGATAGAATAAATTCTGCTATCTTGAAAAATTGGATAGAG
Organism: Erythroxylum guanchezii; assembly: GCA_025629825.1. Taxonomy (NCBI): domain Eukaryota; kingdom Viridiplantae; phylum Streptophyta; class Magnoliopsida; order Malpighiales; family Erythroxylaceae; genus Erythroxylum; species Erythroxylum guanchezii. The sequence continues at coordinate 2,773 of JAOTAX010024371.1, forward strand.
TTAGAACTCTATCTAGAGAAGAACTCTTGTGTGGATCATGTTGGTAGATGTTTGGATGAGGAAAAAATTGCTAAAGTAAGGGAGACTTGCGTGAGTGACTTAGTCAGACCTAAGGGTTTCAATAGTATCTATCTAAATCCAAATCTGATCTTCTTCTTAAGAATTCAAATAAATGGAAAGGGGTGGGTCTATTGTTGTTTACAACTAGTGACATATATATGATGACTTTAATTATACGACAACTATAATTTGCCTCGTTATATGCATGTCTACATTGATTTATGATTTAAGGAGACTCACACCTAACATTATTATTCTCTACTTGCATTGGTCAAGAGTAGAGAACTATAGCCAAGATTTGTGTCAACAAGATTTATGACCCTAATCGCCAAAGGCATGGGTTTGTGATCTCTAATCACCGATTTCACAAAATTGAATCAACAAATTGCTGGTGGTGTGTGAGTTTCCCGTGAGTGGGATGAAGGTGACATACTGCACTGAGGTGCTTGATAGTCGTGTGTCTTTGTTCGTTGGTTGTCGATGATGAAGTTTTAGTGCACCTATGTTCTTGTTTTTGTCTTTGCGTGGTTCAACTGGGTAAATTCATGAGTTTTTGACAACCAACTTTCTATGGTGTTTGTGTGATTCTGTTAGGTTGCTCACTGTCATCGATAGTAGTTTTTATGTGGAAAACTTCCAGCAATCTTGGTAAATTTGTGGCTGTCATTTTTGGTGTTAGTGTGTGAAAATTCTAGAAGTTTTCATGACTTTGTAGCTATTGTTTTTGTTGTTGGTTTGGTGCGAAAAACTTCAGTAGTTGTCTAGATTGTTGCAACCCTATTAGGTTAACGTTTCAGTGATAAAACATTTGTTGATTTGAGACATTTTGAGGCTACTGTGTATGGGATGTTTTAGTGACTATATCGAAGATTCATAGTAGATTTCTTAGTAGACAACTTCCCATTCTTTCGTTGATGAAGCAGCATATTTAGGGGAGTTGTTTTTTATCTCAAGTGTTTTCGTTTATGTTTAATTTTGTTTAATCACTTGAGTTATTTATTTTATTTCATTTTTATTAAACATTCTTTGAGAAAATCCTCTGTTGAGGTTAGTACGAGTTGTGAGGACGAGAGATAATGTTAAGGGTTGAGTGGTGTCGGCTCAGTAAAGCCTTGTATAAAACTATTGTCGTTAGTGAAAGAATTAAGCTGGGTAGGGGTCGTAGATGTAGATAAGGTGTGCCGAGTTGCGTTAACAAATATCGATGTTGATTTATATTTGCGCATTTAATTTTTCTAGTTTTTGATTGTGCTAGAAACGACCGCAGCAAAATCTTAAAGTTTGCAAAACTAATACACTCCTTCGAATTTTTTTCAATTGAATAGATGTTATGAAGCTAAAGAAGATGCAATGTGAAAATACAAGGAATGTTTCAAAAATGCTACATATAAGATAAACATCAAAATGGAATTAATTTTAGAAGTACAATCAACCGACAAACCACTTGGTTAAAGATGGAACAAAAGGAATTCAAACATTGGGAGGCTTCTCTTTATATGATGAACAATTTCTCTGTCCTATTTCTTTGTTGAACAATTATATATATATTTCTCTCATTATGAATATTTTTGTTAAATCTTGCTCTCAATAGTGAATTAAGGTTATGATAGTGATATATGTTTTATGCATGAGATATGGGGGAGCTAATTATTATCTTGATATGGATTGATATTTGTTTGGTTAAAATTATCATACTATTTTCTAATATTATAAATGTTCTGTCATCATCAAAAAAGGTTTGATGAAAAATTATTGAACTAAGGGAGGTTCCAATCAAAACATAAGTACTACTGATGATTTTAATGTTATTATTGAGAAGGAATATGATAACAAAATCTTACGATATCAAAGAATTATTATAAAAAAGACAATGTTTGCAATCTTTAATATCAAGATCAAACTAAGAAGAAGATCGAGACATATCGAGGTCATTTCATAAATTACTTATTGTAAGTTTATCTTGCTTATTTTTGATAGTCTAAAAGGCTCGTTATACATAAAAAATTTCATTTAATTTCACAGTAAGAGTCTTTATATTTATTAAGAGGTGCTAAAGCTTTCATTTTTAACATAAAATCCTCTTGATTTTTAAAATAATCTTTGGAAAAAAAATTTGGGAATGTTTTAATCATAATGACATTAATCAAATTGAGTTTGAGTATTTGAAAGAGTTAAAATCATATTTTAGGGTATTTGATTACCTTATATGGGTTAGTGGTCAATCAATATAGGTTAAAGTTGTTAAATTTGAAATATGTAAAGCTTGTTGTAACAATGGTTGAAACATTGATTGACCAGTCTATCATATTGGTCGACCACTATGTCGAATATAGCTTTTGTAAAGACTAGTTCTTGGCTCTAATGCGATTTTAGATCTCTTAACACTATAAATGAGTCCTTTCTCGTTGGTCTTAGCATCAACAAACTTTTAAGTATCCTATACACATATTTCTAAGCATTCATTGTGTCATTTTGAATGTATAAGCCTTTTTGTCAAACTATAGAAGCGAGTTAGTTGTAAGCTATTTTTAGGGTGTATGATCATTATATTAGGTTATCTAAAAGTGATTTGGGGTTCATCTTTACCTTGAAGAAAGATTTAAAAAAAGGGGAGGTTTCTCTTTGTCAAAATAAAAGATTGTACAAAGGATATTCTTTGCCTTGAAAGAAGAATTATAATAAGAATCTAAAATGAGTCTTGAGAGTAGACAAAAACAAAGGTTGTTGGTCGAACAACTATATAATGATTTGTGTTTCTCTTCCTTTGGTCATCACTTTGTTGTTTTCAAGAATAATTAAATTCATTTACCTTTGTTTCATTCTTGCGTTTGTGATAATTTATAGCCATTGTTTTATAAAATAGGATACTTTAATTAAAATATTGAATTTACCCAATTCACCCTCTTTTTGAGTGTCATTATGAAATAACAAAAATTTTGGGCTTATTTAAATTAATTGAATTTTAGAGTAAATTAAGTTGAAAGTTGTATGGATAAGTTTATATAATTTCTTTCAATTTATCTAACCTAAAAACTTCTTTTTATCATACCTTACCTAAGCCACATTACAACTGTTATCAAGTCCTTTTGATTTATGCATTAAGTTCATTTTTGTTAACAGTAGAGATATGATTCATAAGCAAGTTTATGAAATAACTTGATATGCTTTAATTTAAAAGCTTAACAAATCATAAACACTTGTATAAAGTAAAATCCATAAGAGGTTGTCAAGTCTTGTGTCACTTAATTTTGATGGAATTGATGAGATGTTATTTTTAATTCTAAAAAAGTGTCCTATAAGTGTTTGTTCTCTCAATTGTTGTTTTATCCTAACCCTTTAATGTGAATTAACCTTCAAGATATTTCTGAATAACATGAAAGAAGGTGAGAGGTTGTTATGAGGATTATTGATGTAGTGAATTGATGTATGCTTGAGGACAAGCATGAGCCCGGTGTAGGGGGAATTTGATAAGATATTATTTGATTATCTTAATTGGAATTATATCTTTTGTTTGGACTATATTTTGGTTGTAGCACCCCACTCCCTCAATGACCCGAACCCGATATCGTGGGTGATATCCAAGTCCGTGCCCTACAAGGGTGGCGTGCTAAAGCACTCACTCAGTCAAAATCGGTAAAAAAAAATTCGAATCACATAACATAATATGCGGAAATCGATACTCAAATTGGGCCCGCAACCATTCATAAACATTTTCAATTAACACAATTTTCAATAGTCATTCGGGCCCTTTCACAAATACAAAAAACTTGAGTCATTTCAAAAATACAAATTTATACAAAAGTTTGCGAAATATACAATTCAATACAAAAATAGAGAAATGCAATACAGACGCGAACTGATCCCGACCTCTATCCCTCACTTGAATGCTGTAGGTATACTACCGTTGGCCTAACAGGGTATTCTTCTGATCCTGAAAAATATTTGCAAATTTTGAGTTTTGCGAACTCAGTAAGTGACCATCATCTATGGCTCACCCAATCACATAACACATAATTCACACATTTCACTTTATTTTACATTTCACATTATTTCACAGTTCACATTCGCATTGAATACACTTAATCATTCATATTATACATATGCAATGCACATGAGACTCACTTTTCATTTGTTACTTTGTTGTGACCGAGTGCCTAAACTGTCCCGTATCTATTTGGATACCGGGCTCATTGATAACTATCCGATATAGGGCTCATTAAACATTGATCCTAAGGCTCTGAATCACTTTTGAGTTTGAGGCTCTTTTTTACTCGTTGAGCTTTAAGCTCTAATCGTTGGCTACTCTGGTCACAACTGTCATTATATTTCATGCATTCATGTAATGGAATGCATCAATCATATTATATGTTCCCATTCACTCACTTTCGCATATCATCGGACCGTAGCCCCCGACATTCAACATTAGATTTGAGTATCACTTTCCATTTACATGCAAATGCACTTTCATCACATATTTAACAATCCAATTACGTACACTTAGTTCATCCAATTCACATTCAATGAGCACTTCAATATTTCATTTATACATCACATTCATCGGACCTTCTATCCGGAAACCAACACAATCAGTCACATTCACATAATAACTCAGTAGTCAATGAATACAAAATTTAAATAATAAACAATAAAGTGAGACCATCTCGGTCTACTCACAGTATGCTCCAGATTAGCATTTGTTTACAAATTCTGGAAAGCCTGAATGCGGACACTTGACCTACACAACCCATTTATGCAAAACACCTATTTCACACTCATCAATAATTGCACACATATAAGCACCCATTTATTCACAATTAAATAAATGGACTATGTACAATGCATGCTCAATGACAATCCCAGGTATGTTCTAGAACACATATTATGCTCATTTTCATTTCATAATTCATATGTGTCTCATTGAACTTAGACTTACACTTCATTTGTACATGATCTTTCTAAATTCTCCTTTCAATCTTTACCCTTTGCATGTGTCTAACTTATTCATAAGCTTATACCTCAAGAACACTTGATTACTTTATAACATAACTCAATTTCTCGTCATCTCTTTTCTAATCTCATATGATCTCATAATATCCAATTCTCATTCATAGTTTAGCAATTCAAGCATCTATACACACTTAGGCACATCTCCCATTTACACAATAACTATATTACCCACCTAGTTTGCTTGCAAAACTCCAAGTTAAGATTGTCTTTTCCCTTGTTCTTGGGTAGAATTCTCTTGATTCCCTAAAACAAACCAAATATGATTCAATAGGAATCCACTTAAAAATCTCACAATGCAAAATCACTAAAATTGATTCTAGATTATTTAAACCCAAGCTTTTTTCCAAACTCCATAAACTAGAATCCTTCCAAAAATCCAAAAGATTCAAAAAGATCTTACCTAGATTCTTCACCAAATGAAGAGATCTTTAGCTCAAATGGAAGCTCTTTTCTTCCTCTTCCTTTTTTCTCTTTTTGAACAACTTCAAGAACTTTCTTAAAGACTAAAAAGAGTTAAACCCTAGCTTGTTTTCTCTTCTTTCTCTCTTTCATTCTTTTTCATGTTTCTCTTTCTTATCTCTTTTCTCATCCACACATTTTGCTTCTCTGGAATCTTCTCATTCATGTTTTTCTTCTTCATTTATAAGCAAGGCAACACTTCTTCTTCCAGTTATGCCCCTAATGATTGAGAATGGTCCCATTTGCCCTTCTATTTATGCCTAATGTCTTTTATACTTAAGTGTCTTGCCAACAGTACCCTTGAACAATCTAGCATAACACTTCCTTCCAGAAAAATGTCCCCCATTGTCTTAAGTTTCTAATGCCACCGAAATCATTCAATTCGGTTCAGTGATTCAAAAGATATACTTCAAGCATTTTTGGACTGCTTTTGTCCAAAACAGTATACTATGCACAACTTCCATCTGGAATTTAAACATCTTAGAGACTAAATTAGATTCCAATTTCTTCATACCATTTGTAGCTCCACGTCTCTAGTTTACCACAAATCAAAAATCATCTCATTTGGATCAGTAGAGCTCTAGAAATAATCAAAATTTTGAAGTATGTTTAGTGAAATAACACCAGTTCATATTATTTAAGAACACACTTACAGTACCCGTCCCATGTTTTTCAGTCAACCTCTCTCACTTTATTTCAGATGATTATGATTATTGGTGGAGGTGTAGAGCAATGTCTTATGAATCCAATGGTTCAAGAATGAAGTTATTTGGAGGTCTAGTGAAGAAGTTATGGTCAAAAGAAGCAACCACGTTTATGACCTCAATCAAATTGAACCTATTTTGGCGCGATTTCCATAACTTTCACAAACAACGTCAGATTGATCTCGTTTTTAAACTATTGGAAAGAGGACTTTGAGATCTACAACTTTCATGAGACCTCAAAGAAAAATTCTATCTTCGAAAGGATCAAAAATGGAACAGAAGATAGAAGATGAACAGTAACTAAGACGAAGTGGATGAACAGTAACTAAGACGATGGGGATGAACAGTAACTAAGACGAAGTTTTCTTTTTTCTTTCATTTGCATCGTCTTACTTTGCTTCATCTTACTTTTGCTCTCTCCAGAACATCTCCACTTATAAAGATCATAACTTTCAGCTCAGAAGTCCAAAATTTTCATACTATATACCGTTGGAAAGATAAAAGAAAGATCTATAACTTTCAAGAAGGAAACTTTGCCAAAATCTAACTAGAGCAATCCAAAATTTCCCTTGAATTCAGAACACGAATTTACCCTCATCTCCCAATATACTGCACCCAGTTCTCAACTTCATAACATATTTTGAGATTCTTAGAGACAGAATTAAAATTCAATGTCTGCATAAGAAATGTATCCATACATTTCTAGTTTAATCCAAATCAAGAATCATTTCGTTTGGATAACTAGAGAAAAAGTTATGGCTAACAGACCGAAGCACACTCAGTGAACATTTTTCAGATCACTCACTACTAATTTTCTTTCTAAATCTTTCCTTGTCACAACTCATACTAAAATCACTCTTTCTACTCCCTCTACTTCTCATTTTCAATAAAATCACATTTAACAATAATTATACCCGGAAGTTGTCAATGAATGCATGTACCCCTTTTTTTGTGTAAATATTCAATATTTATGTGCATATATGCTAACATTATGCATGAGCAAGAAAATGCATTTCCTTAGTCTCTCTTTGAGCTCATGTGTACTAAAACTTCGAGTCCTCACCCTTAATATGGGGACGGGATGTTACATTGGTGCTTAAATAGGAATATTAATATTTTTATTTTCGAAGATGACAAGTAGAGATTGCATCAAATTTGAGCATTATTATTCAAAATCACAAATTTTTTAAAATGTAGACATATTACTGCAATGGATAAGGTGAGATCACACTCCAAGAATTTGATTTCAATTATAAAACTTATTTTCATCATTATTATGTAGGGATTTAGATTTGTTTTAGATAGCAATCTTTACAATTAAGAAACTTATTTCCATCCTTGAAGGAAGATGAAGTCCCAAAACTACTTTGTGCTAGCCGTTCCATTGGAAGACTTGGAAGCATAATCTCATCACTTAAAAAATGAAGGATGTACATAAGAGATATGTGAGGAGAAAGTAAAGCAAACTCTGAAGAAAACAAGACGTTTAGATGCATCTTCTTTTTGAAAGTTCTAGAGAAATCAAGATGTAGCCACATGGATGTGTTATTGAGATGTTAAATGTTTTTAGGTTATGGAGGGACGTATGGTTAGTTTTTACTTGTTTTGTAAAGCATGTACAAATTTCCAATATCATTAATATAATTTAATTTTTCAAAAAGAAGATAGGAGGAGGCTAGGTTTTGAGAGTAGGAAAGAAGGCAAAAACATGTCAACACTTCTACACATCATTCTCTTTCATTTCTTTGTAGTTTTTTTTTTCAAATCTTTCACCTTTCTTCTATTTTTTGTTGGGCACCATTTCCGAAACTCAACTCTCTTGCTGACTCAATCGTCTGTTGGACCCCGCTTGATTCCGAAGCCCAACCTTTCGTGGATATTTTTCTTTGAAACCCTTATTAGACATTATCAATTCATCTCCATGCTCATAACATCCCAAAATCACTCTCAAATGGTTTCCATGGTGTGCTCATGCAAATCAGTCACTATGCTTGAACTCAATTCTCTTACTTGTGAACAGAATTTGGAAATCTTAAAATCATAATTTCAAATTGACTTCTTCATAGAAATCATAGCTCTATGTCTCTTGTTTATTTTGAAGAAAGAATCACCTCAATCGGAGTTCTATAACTCAAGATATGCTTAAAAAGCTCAAGTCTGCTCAAACCCTAATCATGCTCTCCTAACTGACCTCTCACTTACTTTCATGCAAACTTCCTCAATTCAACCCCAAATGATACAAATTTTCATGTAACGGAAGATACAAGTCTTATAAATCCATTGCTTCAAGAATCACCTCAATTGGAGTTCAGATGAGGGAGTTATGATCAAAAGAATCACCTATGTTCATCCCTTAAATTGATTTGAACCTCTCTTGGTGCGATTGCCATAACTTTCAATCTAGATGTCGGATTGCTGTCGTTCTTAGACCATTAGAAAGTAGCCTTCAAGGGCTACAACTTTCATGGAGACCACAAAACCGGATTCTGCCTCTAATAGTGTCAAATAATGCAATCTTTCCCGTGAATGTCCGTTAAACGGACATGCATGCCCGTTTAACAGACATGTATCGGGTAAACTACCCCATTTCACCCGAGAAAGTCCATTTAACGGACATGAGCGATGAAAGGGGTCCTTTTTGACCTAAGAAGGTCCGTTAAACGGACTCTAAGTCCATTAAACGGACATGGGGCTTCCCCAAAGTCCTCCAAACCCTCTTTCAAGCTTCCTACAACCATCCTAACATCATATACACTTATAAACTTCATAATTTTCACTTCTTATCATGCAACATCACTTCATAACCATTCAAACATCAAATTAATCTCATCAATCTCTCAAATCTTGTCTCAAAAGATTCATCAAAACTACA
>JAOTAX010024435.1:0-11870 GCA_025629825.1 Erythroxylum guanchezii
TTTCGATTATACTTCATGTTGTTGTATGGTCTTTTCCGCAGTGTATTGTGAATACTCGGACCGTACGCGATCCAACAGCATGAATATCAAAATACATACACATCATGTTATACATCCAATCACATCAACAACACAAATAAATTATGGGGAAGAATATTTTTAAAACCTTAATCTCTAAGGGTAGGCCCTCACAACTTTAAACCTCGAATGAATATGGGGAGCTATGCATCACCAACGACAACCTCGAATGAATATGGGGAGCTATGCATCACCAACGGCCCAACCATTCTCCTATACTCATGTAACCGTAAGACTATCTTAATCCAAAGGGGTTACGAGGAGCCACGCATCACCAACAGACCAGCCCTTGCTCAAAGAATCCAAAGTCATAACATCACAAATAAGGGTATGATCGGGAGCCAAGCATCAACAAAGATCTCCCATAACATATCTCAATATCATAAACAAAACAACTCTCATAGTCAAAACCAGTGCGCATCTGGTCCTAATGCATACCTATCAGGTATCATGTCCTACATATCTTTTCTTTTCCACAATCGAATATAGCAATACATATCAAATTATTAAGCATGCAATTTATCAAATAAACATTCAGTTATGCAATGACCAATGCATGTATGTAATACCCAACCCAACGTATACACTCAATTAATTCCATATAAAGGCTTATGCTAAAGCCGGTACGCATTACTGTATATACGCATTTGCTATATAAATATATAAGTATCGATCTATATATATATATATATAATACCTAACCCAACGTATACACTCAGTTAATTCGATGTAAAGGCTTATACTAAAGCGGGTACGCATTACTGTATATACAAATTTGCTATATAAATATATAAAGTATCGATCGATATATATATATATACACATGCATATATAGATACACACACACATATATATATGCATGTGTATCTATATTATATATATATGCATGTGTATCTATATTATATATATATATATATATATACACACACACATGCATATGAATTTGGTTATGCATTGCTACATGTTGTCATCTATGCTAGCATTGAAAAATATTCATTTGTTGGTACAACTACGGTAACAGTAAGTCGATATGAACTTACTTAGTAACTGAACTCGTCCATTTGAACCTTCTAATAGGGGTCCCGCTCCTACTATAACTAGTAAATCGAAAGAAAAAATATCTCAATCAGTGCTAATTAGGAGTTATTGGGCTCAAATAACAATTTAAGTATCATTCGAATCGCCTAAGCAGTCCATTTACGAAATTCAAAAATTTCTCCTATTCTCGCCTAAACATTCCGTGATTTTTAATTCACAAACTGTTGAAAATTTTACTATGGTTCTTTAAAGAAAAATTATCAGTGTAATTTTTAGAAATTTTTCACAAAAGTGACCAAAATAGTCACCGGAACAGTACCTCCGGTCATTTGAATATTCCCTCTGATCACCGGAAAAAATCTTCAGTCTCAAAATTTAACGATTTTTATACCAAATGAAAGCTCTTGATAAGTAGAACAACTTTCTCTAAAGCAATATACTCATATTCTCAACAGATTTGAACGAATTGAAGAAAAACAAGCTAAAACGCTAACCTTTTTTTCCATCAATCGACGATGATCCGAGAGGCAGTTGAGACGAGACCATGGGGCTTTTGTTCCTAAAATCTAGACGAGTGGAATGGTGGTGCTGGTGACCGATTACAACCATCAAAATCAACGGATCGACGATTGACATTTTTCATTGATTTTTCTCTTTAGTTTTTACGATGATTCAAGCAATGATGATGGCTGAAATGGGTATGGTTGTGATGGGCTCATCGAGAGGAAGAGATTGGTATATAACAATAACCAGTTTGAGTCACCAATGGTGAAGAATGGTTAAAGAGAGGGAATTCAAGAATAGTAGCTTGAAAGGGGGGTTAAAATGAAAATATGAGAAAATGGAGAAAAGAAGAAGTTGTCTCTTCTATATATAGCATATGGGATGTTACAGAAAAATTGTAATGAGTTCCTTTCAATTTCTATTTAATTTTCTAATATGATTAAATCTCTTTTTTTTGTACAATATCAAAATTTTTCATAAATAATGCTAAAGAATATTAAGACAATACCTTTTGTCAATTTTTTACTAATTATGGTACTATTTTTCAATGTCCCTACCCTTTTACTTCTTAATATAATGGTCATGCAAAATATAAACATAAGCACATTTTGAAAAATGTTCGATCTCTTCTTATTTCATCTACTTGTCGAAAATCTTTCCTATGTGAAGATGCTCTTCATTAGTTTATGCAATTAATTATATCCTTTCCCGTGTCATTAATAATATTTCCCTTATAAATGTCTCTATAGTCATTGTCCTGATTTTGACTTTGCTTATTTTGTCCATCTTTATTTATATGAATAAATCAAATTAGAACTTTGAGCCCAATTTTGTTGTTTCTTAGGATATGACATTAAATATAAGGTTATCATTGTTTGGATTCTCTTTTTCTGTCTTTGTATTTTTTTGTCATATTACTTTTGGGAACATAAGATGTTTTCTTTCTTACTTGCCTTTAGATTCACTTGATCTCCTAGCTTCCTTATTGATCCTACTATTACTTTATTTCTTGATGACTCCCCTATAAGTCTAGATTGCTTAAATAGTTCTGATCCACCTTCACCCAATCCTATTGATCTTCCTCTAATGGATCCTTATCCTTCTTCTACTACTATTTAGTCTTTTTATGATCTTCCATTTTGTTGTTCATATTGTGTAAGTCCACCTAATGTTACTCTTCATAATTATCATTTTTATTCTACTCTTTTTTCTCTTTATAAGTCTCACCCTTATCGTAAGGCTAGTACTAATCCTTCATAGCAGAAAGCAATAGAAGGAGAATTTGGTGTAATTACTTATACTCAAATATGGGATTTGGCTAATTTACCTATAAAAGAATCTGCAATTGGTTGTAAATGGTATTACAAAATCAACAAGGTTGATGGTCCAGTAGAATAATAACAGGCTCGAGTTGTAGCTAAAGGTTTCACTAAGGAATATGGGATTGATTATAAGAAGACTTATGCTCTTGTAACCTACTTCACTTCTATTTGTAATCTCATTGTTAGTACTACTATTAAGAATGATACTTTATTTCAAATAGGTGTCAATAATTCCTTTTTAAATGGAGATCTCACTAAAGAGATCCATATGCAATCTTCTCCTGAAAATGATCATCCTCTAGATAAAGTTCATCTTCTTCTTTGTACAAAATTAAACAAGATCCTCGTGCATAGTTTACTAAATTCAGGTTCACCATTTTTAAGTTTGGTTTGTATTCCAATCCTTATGATTAATCATTATTCCTTTGGAAGGTAAAGTGGGGTATTATTCCATTATCATTATATATTGATGGCAAAATCATTACTACTGATGAAACAGATGATAGTCATGATCTCAAGAACTTTCTTAGCTGCCAATTCAAGGTGAAAGATCTCGAGCATTTGAGTTATTTCTTAGGTCTTGAAGTTACTTCTAATTCTACATGTATTATTTATCTCATGCAAAATATGTCATTGATCTTATCTCTTATGCAGGTCTTATTGTTGAAGAAATTGATAACAGTCCTATTGAAGTTAATGCTTCATTAGAACTAAAGAATTATCTTATCGTCTTGGTTATTATGATGGTCATGGATTAAACTAAATTATGGATGGACTTGGAGATCCTCGAATTCCTTTCCTTCTTTAAAATATTTTTAAGTGAATTAACCAAGTCTATTTAACCCATCCGATTAATTTATTTTTTTCTAATTGAGCTAGTTGTCAATCAAACTCAATTTTTCAAATATTTAATTCCATATTGCACTAGTGAAGGAGAACTTGAAGAAAATATGGTTGTGACTTTCATCTTTAAGGTTATAGAGAGAGTGTGACTTGTCTAAATTGTAAGGCATTAACTCCTTGGTTTTTAGTTTCCTTAAGAAAACTATCCATATAATAAAGCTAACCTTTGAGATCCTAGCCTGGACTATATAATTAACCTAGTAAAATTTTTCTATTTTATCTAAATAATTTCTAAATGGAGTTGTTAAATATCTTAGAAGAAATAGGGATTTTAATAATTTTATCAAGTTATGTTCTTTAATGATCATTAACCTTTTTGAGGATAATCCCATCTGAGCACACTCAGTATAGAGCTAACTTTAATAATCAATAGTTGGTAACTAGTGATCTTCTATCTAGTAGGTTGATAATCAGTTAGTAGATCAAGAGGGTGCCGCTAATCATACCACAAGGAGTTTTTTTTCCTCCATTCATAACTTTGTGGAAAATAGCTTTTCATAAACTTAGTCTTAGCTTAATGATTTATTTCCCATATCCAACTACTTTTTGCTTTAAGCTTGATGCTTTAGACGTTACCATTTTTTAAATGCATAAAGGTTAGTCAATTTGACCCATAGAAGTTCTTTATCATTAAATAAAATTCAAACATGTTTTGAAAGTAATACTTGGTTCAACAATTTTTTGTGGCTTAATATCAGGTCCATATTTTATAATAGTGTATATGGTACATACCTAAAGAAAGTTTTAAATTTTTTACTCAATTAGTTTGAAGAACCTAAAGGTAAAGGGGATTGAGATGACCAACAAATATGAATTCTACTTATGGTAGCCATGATAAGTTGTAATATTCCAACATATAAAAGTGTTTTAGTAGTCCAAATTGAGATCCTTGCATCAATTTTCTATAGAAGAGAATTGTAATCTAAAATTGAAGGTTTAAAGGTAGTAATTGATAGCCTAAAATACAAAGTGCTTACAAGGAGAAGCCATTTAGTCATAAGATATAAGAAGCATTAACAATTGAACTTGTAAACATGTATAGATCTATTTTGTCATTATTGATCATTAGACCTAAAAGCTTTTTAAAGATTTGGAGATATTAGATAAAAGTATTGAATAAGTTTGGATAAGTATGAAAAATAGCAGTAGATCATCAGTAAGTGAAAATTAAACTAATTTTAAAGTAGAACATTTCCAATGATATTTAATGGAGTTTCCAAAGGTGATGTGCTTTTAGATGATGAGTTGAAGAAATTTCATTGCAATGAGGAATATTTAGAATGAGAATAAATCATCTTGCCAAAATAATTTCTTATATTTGGAATATCTAGAAGACCCTTTATTGATCATATAAAACATGGTGTGGATATGCACATTGAAATCCATCCAACAAAGACATTTTGAAAACTAAAGTGTGAAGGTAGATAAGTAAGTAATCTCATTAAACTTTAGTCAAATACCTCTGTAGTGTCAACTTTAATCATACATCTCATGTCTCTTATATTTTTGAATAATTCTTCATCAAATATTAAGTTAAAATTATATTATCACCCACTTTTCTTCCCTAAAAGGAAGATTACGTAACTAAAAATAATTCGCTGAGAAAGTTTATCTTTCAATTTTCATTTCAGAAATTTACATCACTTTGTATTAGAATGCAATATGCTATAATTATAAATTTCTATAAAATTTAGGTACCTTAGGAACAAAGTGTTATATAAGTTAAATAAATTTTCTTCAATATCTTTCCTCTTATAAAGCAACTTTGTTGCTTTGGTGATTTATACCATTCTTCAAACATATCAATCTTTACTTTCATGTTAATGCATCATCACTAGGTAATTTAGGTGATGATAGTGAGTTTATCTTATAATTGGCTAAATTAGAATTTTACTAGTAGTTAGTACTTATTAGATAGTTACTTAGTTAGGATTGGTATAAACTTCTATCCCTCAATATATGAAATGTTATGATCTTAACTTGAAAGAGAGTTTGAAGAAAAAAATAACCATTTTAAATAGATTTTATATATCTCAGCTCTCACTTTTTGTAATTATTCTCTAATATTATTTTTCGTGTTCACTTTTAATTCTAAGACAACTACAATTTCATGTAGACTCCAAATATTAGGTTCTTATTTGGAAAATATATATCATGTTGAAAATTTTCTTTTTCTTTTCTAGTTTACAACTTTTATTCTTAATCATATAATCTAAAAATCCAATAAGAGAAATAAGCTAAAAACATCTAAAAGGAGTACATAAGCCAAAAACTAAAGAGCAATATCCATATTTATATATTATTCTCCTTAAATATATACATTTTAAGAACACAAAGAAAATGTCCATATTGACTTGGAACGTAAAGACATAATACCTTAAGAGCAAGGTTAATTAAGATTATATATAATATTAAACCTTTTTCAATACTGCTAGCCTAGTTGATAAAGTTCATAAAGGCCTATATCGAGGTTACATAGGTCTACCAGATGGACTTGCCTTATTATTTGTGACCTTATGATTGAAATGAAACTCCTCGATTTGACTTCATGTAAGCACAAGAATTACATCACTGGGACTTAATCCCTCATCCTTACTGTAATGTTCAATTGGAAGTTGTTGTCTTTGTTATGGTTTATTCATCACTACGTTGATAATAAAAAGTCTTATAGGCTACAGGTTAGTAGAAAAAAAAAAGAAGGAATCAAAATAGAACTCATCATCAACGGAAGGAATTCATAAATGTTCAAAGAAGAGTCCTAGGAAAATATTGAAGAGTCTATTTCGATTATTTCCATTCTTTTGGTGAAGTTAATCATGTTACATAAAATGAATCGATCTAGATTTATTATTTCTCCCATCATGTAGGTAGATAAGAAATAGAGATCCTAAAGCCTAAGTCATTCTTATAACTAAGAGTTGAAATGAAGTTGAACTTAATAAAATGGTGATAGAATTTGATCAGTATTGAGAAATCTCTAAATTCTTTAGATTTTTAAAGGAATTCCAGAGAGGAAGGAAAACTAAAGATTTTCTTTACTCAATTGGATATGAAATGAAATCCCTTATTAGAGAAATGCTTGGTCAAGCAATAACAGTGATCAAAATGCTCAAGATTAAGAATGTCAAAGATATTGTTGAGAATGTCCAAAGTAAGCAAAATCTAAATGTCCTAGATGTGAGAAATAAATACTATATAGGTTTGTCCCGTCTCATCTCTTAGATTACACTTTAAAAAAAGGAAATTTATAGGGCTAATTCTTTAAACATTACAAGTCAAAGACACATATCCTTAATCAAGAAAATATTGGACTATATGATATTATTTGCAGTATCCTTAGTCATCATAGTAGATAACCCGATTTATATGGAAGGTTTTAGTGTCATAATAAACATGCCTCCTTAAAAGAGGAGTAAATGAAGACGAAGGTGAGGAAGGATTTGAGGACCTCTACTTATGCAGACTTTAACCTGGATCAAATGGCTATGAAAGCCTTTCATTTGCTTCTCTTCGATGGAAGTTTTGTTTTCCTATAATAGATCCTAATTTTTGGCCCAATTCTCTGAATATTTTTTGGTAAGTCAGAAAAATTAATAAATGAAACAAAGATATGTACAAAAAGGTCACTTACAAGTGCCACGAAAGGCACAACTAGCTAAAATATAGCAACTAGCCTCAGTACAATCCAAGATAAAGAGCAGAGGGATATCTGTAGCTATGGAAGGAGCAGTCCTACAGCCACTCAATATCTGGAACACAAATACACAACCTAATAATACCTAAGAAGTGATAATCCGAATGGGAAGCCTTACTAAATAATTCTCAAGCCCAAAAGAAGCAAGCCAATGAGATACTGAAATGAAGTCCGCTCGTGAACAACCTTAGCCCCTAGATGGACAAGAAGAAAGCTGCCGCAAAGAAGTGACTGTACTGAACCTCCGAAGGTAGGCATGGTAGACCTATCTGAAGAGAACCTCACGTGCTGTAACCTGGGAAAAACTAAGCAATCAACCTGCAAAAGTTAGTGAAGAACCAAACTATATAATTATCTCCTCTCTGTGTATAGGCTAAGTTCCCTAACGTGGGAGATTACTCCGAGATACACTCTCTCCATAGTCATGGCTTCATTCTTGAAATTTCTAGCATCACGTTCAGTCCAGATATGGTAAACAGTGGTGGAAAGCAGAAGAGGGAAGTGAATTATGGCTGAGGACCTGGTACAGGAAACAGTTTTATACCAGGAAAGGATTACTGAGAGGTTAGGCTGGTTGAGGGTGGGCAAGTTGAAATAGGTTAGGCAATGGTCCCAAATTATTTTAGAGAATGGGCATTCAAAGAATAAGTGGGCCTAATTCTTTGAATTGGCCTATTAAGTCTCTAAACTCTAGGCCTAAGCCTCTTAGAAGCCCTTTATATATGTGAAGGAATTACCCATAATTAAATATATGACAACTAAGCAAGTAAGAATCCCATTAGCTCTAATAATTAATAAGAATGGGACTTTAGAAATAAAAATATAGTCAGTAAAACAGATAAACACTTCTAATTTAAATGTCAATCCACCAACTAACTCTATCAATTCTTATTTAATCACAAGATGGTTCAAAAATAAAGTAAAAATATTTAATTCATGTTAACAAGTTCAAAATTATACAAATATTAGTGAATCATCCAATTTTGACCAAAAAGGCAAAATGAATTATGTAAAATTTTCATAATTTCAAAATCCTCAAATTTTAACATGCATAAAATCAGATTTTTGAAGTTGACAACAATTAAACCTTATTATTTTTAATTTTTAGTTTTAAAAGATTGTAAAAAAAATCTTAATTGCATTAATGAATCTTCAATTTTAGAAAAATATGCAACAACTATCATAAATTAGGAATCATCAATTTTCTAAACCTTGGATTGTTCAAATTGCAATAAGGTAAAATCTTATGAAATTGATGCTCTAACTAATTTATAAAACATGAAAATATTAAAAAAAAATTAATCATTAATTTCATTAGAAATTACTAACATTTCAAAAATCCCATTCATGAAGAATTAGGATCCATAGGTTTGGGGCTCAACCTAATTTTTTTATTCTCAAACTTAATTGAGTTTCAAGATTTTTTAAAATTTACTCTTTCTTTGGGCTTTATGATAAAAATTCTTTAGGCTAAGTTGAGATGGATCGAGTCCTCGAGTCCAAAGCTCTAAATTTTTTATCTAGGCCTAATTTTAGCCTAAAGTACAATTACATCGGGCTTTGTCCATTGAATTTGGATTAAACAAAATGGTTTAAGCCTTTTGCCACCTTTAGAATTTTTTATATTAAATATTTTATTTTTTTGCTAGTTAAATAATAATAAAAAACCACTTTCTTCTTTGGAGTCAAACTAATCTTACTTTTAGTATTCACAATGTAACTGACCGCGCTTCGTAATGCTAGTCAAAACAAAATAATTAGTTTACTACTATAGTAGTGGTGAGTCTAGGTTGATCCTACAGAGAGTATATGCAAAGTTTATAAAATGAAATTAATCTGTGTTTAGGAAAAAAGAGGGGCTTGGAATTTGGAATAAGAAAATAAAATAAAATTGACCTAAAGAAAACAAATTACAAAAACATGCAAAAAATGATAAAAGTGGAGAATTCGGTAGCAACCCAACTCTTTGTTTCAATCTTGGCCTACACCCTAATTAAGCATATTTCATTGATTTGTTGTTCTCAAACCTCTCCTAGAAATTATTAATCATGGGTTAATAATTAACCTGAGTTTTCCCTTAGGTAGTATTTAATCAAGATACGATCATTAATTAAACCTAACTACCGAATAACCTAGAATACGATCTCTAAATTTAATTAGGCAGTAGCATTATGAATTAGAAAAACTGATTAATCAAGGCAACAACCACATATGATGCGTCATTTAACCTAGGTCATGTTATCCCTAATGATTACGAATCATTAATTGCTACACATGAATTTCAACATAACAATTACGGATTATATCAAAATTCTAGCAATAGGTTTGCAATTAAACGATTTAATGAACGCATTAAAATCATCTTTTCACAATACCCAATGGGTTCATACACAAATAATTGAACAATAACAAAAATCTGATTATCCATATACAATACCCAAATCAATTAACGTTAGATAACACAATCAATTTCTAATGAGAGAAAGAAACAATGAAACAATAGAAAAATACTTAACTCAAGTCGTCGACGTTGATGTCGCCTCCGAACCGGCATCGGGACATCAAGCCCTCCATGAATCCCTCCCGAAAATGCTTCAAACCAACTCATATATCCCTAGCTGAAACCCCCTTAATTCTTTCTTCACCACACCTCCCTTCTCTGTTCGCTACTCTCTCACACAGCTCTCTTCTTTATTTGCTCTCTTTCACGCTTCTCCTCTACGCTATTGTAGCTTGATGCGACAAATTAACTCCTTTGGCCACCATCACTATTCACGCCTTTAACCCTTTCAAACATCTTGGCCAAACGTTTGCGTTTCATGCATAATGTTTAAAGTAAATCACACGTTAGTACAGCCTTAATATTTGATATACAAAATGCACAAGAAAGGGGGATTGAATTGTGTATCCCCTTTCTTTTAAAAAATAATCCCCCTTTTTAAAAGAACTTGCTTTTTCAGAACTATTGAGTAAACGTATCACGAAATATTGTAATTCGCTTCTAATCACTTTTATAACACAATAAGAGTAAAAGGTTAGAGTTAAAAGTTGAGAGTAAGGATCGACACAGCAGATTTATACTGGTTCACCCCAAACCGTGGGCCACATCCAGTCCTCATACTCTTTTCTGAGATTTCACTAAACTTCTCAAAATTACAAGTATTCTTTTCTCCGAGTCTTTTCAGATCTCTTACAACAAGTATTCTTTTCACACTTAGCCTCTTCAAGCTATCTGCTTTACTTCTTTCTATTGAAAGATGTTTCGAGCTTTGTTACAGACAGTAGTAGCTTTAGAGTTTAGCACAATGAATAATATTTCTAGCTTTCGAATTTCTAGCTTTTGTAAAATTCACTAACTTTTGCAGTCTTCAACTTCGACTCATATTTATAGCCTTCGTCTTCAACCGCTTCTTGATAACTGTTTCTTTCTTCTTGTTTCTTGATCTTTGAAGAATCAGTTATTTAGTTGAGTTCTGTAACTAACTCAAACTGACTAATCATCCGACGTGGTATCAGGTCTTTGTCTTAGTTTCTTCCGTCTCATTTTTGCATTTGCTTCCGTCTCATTTTCTTTCGTCTCATTTTCTTCTGTCTCGTTTTGCTTCTGTCTCATTTTCTTCCGCCTCATTATTTGGTCTTCATCTAAATTATTAATCTTAAAGTCATTTTGACTTAACATAGCGGACTTCTATGGACCGACTAATGCTAAAGAAGCTGAAACTTGGCTGAGGAAGACAGAAAAGGTATTGGAGCAAATGGACTATGAGGATGACGAAAAGATTGAGTATACTGCAAGTCTGCTATAAGGGGATGCACTGTAATAATGAGACGGTGTGCCAGGGAGTCAGATGAAACCACCAATGTTGGCATAGAAGGACTTCCTAGCTGCCTATAAGAAGAAGTATATGTCTGAGGTTTATATCTAACAAAAGCAAAAGGAATTTCTGAGTCTCATCCAGAGGGAGATGATAGTGAGCGAGTATGAGCACAGATTTATGCAACTGTCATGATATACAGCTGAAATGATGGTGAGTGAGGCGGCTAAGTGCCGTAGGTTTGAATCGGGATTGCATTTGGCTATTAGGGAAAAAGTAATGGCGCATAATTTTTGTGATTTTCAACAACTAGTTGAAGCAGCCCTAAGGGTTGAGAATGTGAAAAACAAAAAGAGCGCAGTGAATAGAAAAAGAAAAAGGAGAGAACATTTCAGGAGGGGAGCTCTTATCTCAGAAAGGAGTGCCAGGACTTTCCCTGTGCAGTCTGAGGAGAGGAGCAATGGTACAAGCAGTCCAGACAGGTGAGAACTATCTCTCATCAAGCCTCAATGGGTG
>JAOTAX010024444.1:0-11870 GCA_025629825.1 Erythroxylum guanchezii
CCTATTGTTGTTTTGAGCATGGGCGAATTTTTCTTTTACACTTGTATCTTTTGACTCTTGTAAACTTTGTCCAGGAGTACAAAGGTTTAAGTGTGGGAGAATTTGATTGAGCCCAAGTTATCTTATAAATTGGCTTAATTTTTCATAATTGTTAATGTACTTTTTGACTCTTAATTGGCGATTTTTGTGCTTAAACTGGTTCCTTATAGTGAGCTCATTTGATTTGCAATTTGTTAGTAAAATTGTGCAAATTGATACTAATTGCATTATAATTTTGTTTTCTAAGGACAATTGATACTGCAAATTACTATTTTGTCTTGTAGGAAAACAAAGGAGTCAACTCATCAGAAAGTCAACAGAACGTGAGCCTTCAAGCATGTCGCGGCGCATCCAGCAGGTGACACGTCGCGACATATGCCAATTCCTACGTCGCAGCGCACAGATGGATAACGACACATCGCGATGTCAAATAATTCACACATCGCAGCGAGCAAGCAAGAGCCACACGTCGCGACGTGCAGACGGATACCTGGACTCCAAATAGAAATTTCTCTCACTGTTCTGGCCCGACCCAACTCATTTACTTTAAAAGCTTTCCAAATTAGGTCATAGGGTCGGTGACATGATACAGAATACACAGATTAAACACTCGGGAGCCAGAGACGACCGATACTCATCATCCTACCGCCACCATCATTCTTCCATCTCCTACCACCACCATCATCGCCGGTCACTTCATCGCCACTTCCACCGTCAGTCTCTGCAGCCATGAGTAACGTCAGGATTTCAGCAGTGATGGAGATCCTCGGAGTCATGCACGGCTAAAGGCTTCCGATCTCTTGGAGATGTAGCAATGGCTTGAGTTCACCGGGGCTTCAAAGGGGAGTAACCAAATATTGTCTGAATTTTGATTATATTGTTGTAAAACTCTAAGTTAGAGTTTACGGTGGTATAATTACATTAGCTTGGTTATAGTTTAATCGGGTGTTAACAATGTTTTGTACTATGGATTAGTTTATGTAGAACTTAGTGCTTGAATATATGAAGTCTCATATATGTCTTTTGGTGATAGCATTAATCCTCATTATCTACCTAGTTGTGTTTGATATAGATGATTATGTTTGATTCGATTGACCATTTGCATCAACTTGTCCATTTCACACACTAAGATGTTTTTTAACAAGGTTTTAATAAATGGAGTTCATTAATTAAAACTTTAGACCTAAAGAGTCCTTTAGGGTTGATCTTTTGGAAACTTAGTGGATTACGCCCC
The DNA here is from genome assembly GCA_025629825.1 of Erythroxylum guanchezii. Taxonomy (NCBI): domain Eukaryota; kingdom Viridiplantae; phylum Streptophyta; class Magnoliopsida; order Malpighiales; family Erythroxylaceae; genus Erythroxylum; species Erythroxylum guanchezii. Next base: position 1,274 of record JAOTAX010024444.1, read on the forward strand.
CCAATAATTTGATTTGAACCGTGATAGCCTAAGCTCGTTTTCAAGAGGACTTTATCCAATTTGATCATAGTTTGAACTTTTGTTTATTCAAAATTCCCAAAAATCCGAAAAGATACTCTTTATAATTTCCTTTAATTTTAGTTATTTTCCTAAATTTGATCAACATGCAAAACCCCCTTTTTATCAACTTTAATTGCATTTTTGACTATAGGCTAGCTTAAACCTTTTTCATCGGTTCCGATTAAGTGAGACAACCTGAGGTTGCATCATATACTACAATCCTTGGTTTTTATTATTTTTGATCGGTTTCCAAGGATCGATATTTAGATCGAGACGACAGAGCCGTGATCACCCTGCCTTCCTGATCAATCAGATAAGAATTTCGAGGATGACATTTATTAAGGAGGGGAGAAATGTAACATCCCGTTCCCATACTAAGGGTTAGAACCCTAAAATTAGGTACATGTGATATCAAAGAGAGATTAAGAAAAATACTTTTCATGCTCATACATAATGTTAGATGCACACGTGAAATAGAATTTTTGCACACATTAAAATGACTATACATGCATTCACTGATAATTGCCAGGTATAATTGAACTGTGGTGTGATATTATTGAGAATTGTGGTTTATGTGTTTTGAAAATTTAATTGGTGAGTGTAGTTGTTAATTTTGAATTTTTGTGAATTTTAGAAATAATTTCTGAAAAGGTTGAATATTATTATACTAGGAAAAATGCCACTTGGCGAGTAAATTGTTGAATGGAAAATAGAAATAAGAAACCAAATGATATTGGAGAATTTTGAAAATGATTTTGAAAATTTGGATATGACCTTAGAATTTGTGAGAAGTTATTATTGGAAAATTTTGCTGATAATTGGAATGAAAAGATGGGAGTTATGGAACTAGTTCAATAAGAACTAGTTAGTTAGGAAAACTAGCTAAGACCTTAGGAATAGGACAAGTGTCCAAGTCTAAAGTTAAGTTATCTTAACTTTGAAAGACAAGTTACTATTCTTATCTTCATCTCTCTCATAGCTTTCTTCTTCAAAGTTGCCTCTTTCACACAAAGTTTTTCATGAAATCTTCACCAAAGAAAAACCTTGTTCTCATCTACCCTTTTGCTACTCCCAACTTTAGTTTTCTTTCATTTTCCTTAAGAAAAACTGAAACTTGCCAACTTTCATAATGATGTAAGTGAGTTACTTGAAGTTTAGGGCTTCTTGAGCTTTTACAGATTTTGGAGCAATATCAAGTAAGTATTGTGTAAATCCTTTAGAGTTGTGGTTTTATGAAACAAAAATGGTGACTTATTGGCATGTCATGAATAAGAGATAAATGGACTTTTTTCATGTTCACTGTGAATAAAAGATGAAAATGTGGATTTTTTTATTTTTTCGATTTTGATGATCATTATGTTAATGATTTTTGGAGTTGAAAGAACATAGCAAACGTGTTTAACTAGGTGCAGAAGCTTTTTGAAGAAAACATAAGTGAGGACTCTGTTTTCACTGTGTATATATGTATACATATATGTGAATTTTGAGCATTTTAGAGATAAGCAAAAGAATGAATTTAGAATGGAAGAATAGTTGTAAGATGATGTTGTGAGATGAGAATGAATGATTTAAAATGAAAGTTTGAGGAAGAAATGAAGAAAATGCAGAAGTTGAAAATGCAGAAAATGTGAAGATGATATGTATGAATGGATTTTTTGTTTTTAATGTTTATGTTTTAAATCTGGACTTTGGATTTGTTTATGAATGACTCGAGTTAAATGAGAGTCAGAAATGGGGTTGAGAGGAGTTGGAGAAGTTGGTTTGAAAGAAAAGTAAGAATTTAAGAAAAGAAAGAAGGAGAAATCATAGATGTTTAGAAGGAGAAGAAGAATCGCGTTCGTGCTGGAAGAAGCACGATCGTGACTTTCCTCTAACATTTGGAAATTCGCGATCATGCTAGAGCACGATCGTAACTTTTGAAAGGTGAGTGAAAACTCGCGATAGTGCTCATGCACGATCACGGCTTCTTTGGCTGGTGAAAAACCGAACATCTAATGATCTTTTGGCCAAGTCTTATTCTCCCGACCTCCAAATGACATGGAACTTGAACCAGTATATTCAAAACATGTTGGACTACACGTCCACCAAACATTATAGCCATCTTAAGTCATATGGGGGAGATTGAGTGATAAATGTGGGATGAAAATGATGAAAAGTTCTGGAAAATGATAACTAGAGTATTTTCATTAAACTTGCTTCGATATGTTGAAGATATCTTGTTCTATAGTTATCTGAATGGAATGATTTTTTATTTGTAGTAAACTAGAGACATAGGACTACAAATTTTTTAAAGAAATAAACTTTAATTCTATCTCTCGAAATCCATATTTTGAATTAAAGTTGAGTACATAATGTTGTTTTAGTTTATGAACAGTCCAAAATGGTAGGGGTATAACTTTCAGATTTCTCAACCAAATTGAATGATTTTGACGTCATTAGAAACGTAAGGGATAGGAGAACAATTTTTAAGAACCGAGTATTACCAAATTACTTCAGTTTCATTTTCTGATTGATCATGAAAAGTAGACCCGAAAGAGTGTTTTTGGAAAATCTAGATATTGGTTTTGGGTGTGCACGGACGTGCGTTAAGTTTGCACAACAGTGACTTGCTTGTTCATGGGTGTGCATTTTGTTCCACGCTGTGACAAATTTAAATTGGACTGCATAGTCATACACCGATGTTGCATGGCCATAACTTGTTTTAATTGAGTTAAACAACTCAAAAAATGCATACTCCCTTCTTTTTCTTGTAATCTCTTATCTAGACATCCAAATGAGCAAGGAATGGGGATTCTAATGGTTTAATTGAGGTATAAACCATAAGTATAAATGATACTTATATGAGATTAGAAATATGAAAGTTTACGTGACGAGAATAATAGAGCAATACTTGGGATTGTTATTGAGCATGCATTGTACATAGTCCATATACACATTTATGCACAAATAAATACTTATAATTGTCAAATTATTAATGTATGTGCATTATGTGTACTGCATAATTTTGAAGTGCAGGATAAGCATCCGCCTTCAGACGTTTCCAGATCATAGAAGCTAATGCTAATCTAGAGTGTACTGTGAGTTTTGGCCCCTGAATTTTTTATTTATTTACTAAGCATGATTTAAATTAATTATAAGGTCTTTATGGATTGATTATTTTTGAAGTTAATTAGTATGTTAGTGTTAGTAGGATTTTATTAGATGGATTAATTGAATTAAGGTAATAAGATTGTATAAGGGCATTCTTGGTAGTTCACATAAGGATAAAGATCATAAGGCATATAAGGAAGGGTAAAATGAACATTTTTCAATCATTAGGTGTAGAAAGGGAAGAAGAATTGTTGTCTTGCATTTGAAGAAGAGAGAAGACATGAGTGAGGAGAGGAAGAGAGAAAAATACCAAGAGAAGAAGGGAAGGAGAGAAAGAAGAAAAAACAAGTTAGGTTTCAATTTTTCTTAGCCTTCAAGAGAGGAAAAGAAGAGCTTTTGTTAAAGCCAAGAAACTCTTTATTTGGTGAAGATTCAAAGTAAGGTCTTACTTAATCTTTTGGATTTTTGGAACGATTTTAGTTCAAGAAGCTTAGGAAATGCATGGGTTTAAGCTTTCTAGGATCAATTTTATGCTTATGTTTCTTTGGGTCCTTAAATTGGAATTCCTATTGAATTGGAAATTTTTTCAATGTTAAGGGAATCAAGAAAGGCAAGAGGAGCAAGAGGAGAGGCATTTCTGGGCAAGTCTTTAAGCAAGGAATTCAAGGTGGGTTACATGTTTATAATTGAGTTAATGAGCCATGACTATGTTTTCAAAAGCAAGAAAATTAAATGATTTCAATTGTTTTATAAATGTTGCATTATTGCTATTTGAATGATTTGAGAAATCTTTGTATGTTTGGTATACGAATTTTGTTGATGAATTGCGAAATGAAGATGGAAATGCATTTGAAACATTTTATGTTTATAAAAAAATCATGTTTTCGAAATGTGCCATTTGAGCAAGATGTTTATGCCATGAAATACATGTTATGTGGGTTTGTGGTGGTTTGTTCTATTATGTCAAGTGCACTTTGACTCTATTTTAGGCTTCTTCTGTTGGCCCCCAAATTTTTCTTAATCAATAAGCATGATTTAAATTAATTTTGAGGTCTTGATAGATTAATTTATCTTGGAGTTAATTATTATGTTGATGTGAGTAAGATTATGTGACATGGGTTAATTGAATTAAAGTGTTTAGGGAGGTAAGATTGCATGAGAGGCATTGTTGGAAGATCACTTAAGTTGTAAAGTCTTAAGGCATTCAAGGAAGGGTAAGTTGGACATTTTGGATTCATTAAGGGTATAAAAGGGAGAAAGAAGACTTGTCTTACATTTGGAAGAAACAAAAAAACGAAAATTAAAAGAGAGAATAGGGAGAGAGTGTCGTTGGAGAGAAAATAAAGGAGATAAGCTAAGTTTTGATTTTTCTTAGTCTTAAAGAGTCATTTTGAAGTTGTTCAAGAAGGGAAAAAGGGACAAGAGGATTAAAGCCTCCTTTAGAGCCAAGAAACTCATTGTTTGGTGAAGATTCAAGGTAAGTTTATGTTTAATCTTTTGGATTTTTGGAAGGATTTTGGTTCAAAGAGCTTAGGAAATACATGGGTTTAAGCATTCTAGGATCAATTTCATGCATAGGTTTCTTTGGGTTTTCCAACTGGAATTCATATTAAAGGGGGATTTTTTTGCAAATGTTGAAGGGAGGCAAGAGACGCAAGAGGAGCAAGAGGAGAGACATCCTTGAGTAAGTTTTCAAGCAAAGAAATTAAGGTGGGCTACATTTTCATAATTGAGTTAATAAGATATTAATGTTCTTCACATAAATGAAATTAAATGATTTTCCAACTACCTTATAAATGTGCATTTATTGTTCTTTAAATGCTTGAGAATGTGTGCTAGCCCCTGAATTTTTTTTCATGATAAGTAAGCATGATTAGATTAATTTTGGGCTATTGCTAGATTAATTTATGTTGGAATTTATTTGCATACTAATGTGAGTAAGATGATACGATGTAGGTAAATTGAATTAAGTGTTATGGTGGTAAGTATGTATAAGGGGCATTGTTGGAAGATCACTTAAGTTACAAAGTTTTAAGGCATGAGGGAAAGGGCAAAATGGACAATTGATGCTCATTAAGGGTATAAGAGTAAGAGGAAAACTAGTTGTCTTGTGTTAGAAGAGGAATAAACGAAAATTAGAAGGCGAAGAGGGAGAGAGTGTCGTTGGAGAGGAAAGAGAGGAGAGAAAGAAGGCTAAGCTAGGTCTTGATTTTTCATGGTCTTAAGGAGTGATTTTGAAGTTTGTTCAAGAAGGAAAGAGGAAGAGGAGGTTTAGAGCTTTCATTAGAGCCAAGAAACAAATTGATTGGTGAAGATTCAAGGTAAGTGTATGTTTAACCTTTTGGATTTTGGAAGGGGTTTTGGTTCAAAGATCTTAGGAAATGCATGGGTATGAGTATTATAGGATCAATTTCATGCATTTGGGTTCTTTGGGTTTGTTAATTTGAATGTCTATTGATTTGGGATTTTTTGTAAATGTTGAAGAAAATCAAGAGAGGCAAGAGGAGCAAGAGGAGAGGCACATTTGAGCAACTTTTCAAGCAAGGGAACTAAGGTGGGTTTCATTTTTATCATTGAGTTAATGAGCCATAAATTTTCTTTCAATCAAGCAAGGGAACTAAGGTGGGTTTCATTTTTATCATTGAGTTAATAAGCCATAAATTTTCTTTCAAATATATGGAATTAAATGATTTCCAACTACCTTGAAAATGTGCTTTTATTGTTCTTTAAGATGGTTTGAAAATGTGTCATGAGTTTTTGAATATGAATTTTGTGATTGAATTTTGAGTGATATGGGAATGATTTATAATTGTTCCAAAATTATTGTATTTATGGCTTTTGGATGATTTGAGTAATGGTTATATGATTGGTATAGGATTGTGTTTGAATGAGTTGTGAAATGGCTTTCATGCTTGATATATAGGAATGTGTTTGAATGAATTATGAGATGATGATAGAAATGTATATGAAATATGTCATGCTCATGAAAGACTAGTTTTCAAAAATATGCCATTGGGCAAAATGTTTTCAGTTCATGAATTACATATTATGTGGGTTTGGTGTAGTCCATCCAAGAATTGTCACGTGCACGTTGACCAAGTTATAGGATTCTCCCGCTTGCCCGCTAGTGGCACGGAGCTCCTTTATGGACTCCCTAAAGTTTACGACTACACAGGACCATTATATGGAATTGTGTAGCTCGTCATATTTATGGATATGCTCAAACCATTATGATATGATTATGTGTTACTTGCGTTGACAAGTTTGATTAATTCATTATGCTTGAGTTTACGGATTGCTTGATAAGTTGTGAATTTGGAAAAATATATGTTGCATAGATCTCAATGTGATTTTTTCTATGGAAATGAATAATTCAAGGGTTTTCACTTTTTTCTCGTTATAAAACTGTTACCCACGAACGTTAAGCTCACCCCCATTCCTTCCCATCCGCAGGTGGTCAGCAACATTTCGAGTGATCGAGTAGATTGTCAAGGCATCACTCCAACTTGCATGTTTTGTTCTTTTGAAGTTAGATTTTGTAAAACAATTCTTTTGTTGCATTTTGAGAAATTGTATTTCTTGTCACGTTTGTATTTTGGATTATGTTATAAAGTAGCTCAAAATGCCCACTAAAGTGTTGTGAAACTCTTATTTTGATGTGAATGAAATATTTATACATTATGGTTGCTTATGGCATTTCGTTTTTTTGCATTGCAAATCTTAAGTTTCCATAGGGGTAAGATTTGTGATCTGGCTTTGAGAGAAAAACTGCACTAATCTAGGATGAATTTGACCAAGTTGTCTTCATAGAAGTTGTAGCTTTTCCTTTTAGCTTTCCAACGATATAAAGTATGTGATTTTTAGATGTCGGAGTTGAGAGATATGACCGTTTGAGTAGGTGATGTTGTATAGGATGTGTCACCCGAGGGTTTCCCGGTCTGACCGTGTAAAATCACACGGGCCGTGTGATTCCAGCGGAGGAGCACAATTTTCACCCTAAGGTTACACGGCTTGACCGTGTAAAATCACACAGGTCGTGTGTTTCCAGTGCAAGAGCGCAATTTTCACCTGAAGGTTACACGGCCTAACCGTGTAAAATCACACAGGCCGTGTGTTTCCAATGCAGGAGCATTATTTCACTCGAAGGTTACACGGCCTGCCCGTGTTGGTTTACACGGTCCGTGTTTTTGACCGTCCAAACAATAGAATTTCAATTTTGGTCTTCACAAAGGTTGTAGCCCTAGAAGTCTTCTTTCAAACCGTCCAAAAACAAAGTCAATCAGACATCCACAGTGAGAGTTATGGCAATTGCGTCTAGGCATGTACAATGTGAGTAAGGACATGAACATGTTGGATTTGTTTGGCCATAAATTCTTCGTTCGACCTCCGATTAAGGTGATTCTTAAGGCGTTAGATTTCCAACACATTGTTCTACCTTCCCACAAAAATTTATAGCCATTGGTTTTGAATCCAAAACGTTTGATTGGAAGAAAGTGAGGGGCCTGTTGGGAGAGTATGTTTGGGCCATAAACATCCTTTGGTTTCTTAAGCATATCTTGAGCTATAGAGCTCCAATTGAGGTGGTTATTGCTCTAAAATAAATTAGAGATTAAGAGCTACAATTTTGAAGAAGTCAATTGTTATTTTTTTGTGATTTCATTGTGTGGGCTCGCTTTTGTGGCTTGAGATGTTATGAGAATGATGAGGAACCAATGATGGCCAACTAGGGTACTTTGGCATAACCCTATAAGGAAACTCACTTCGCTCTATGATTCAGGATAGTTGGGTGCAAAAAACGGGGCCCAACAGTTGTGGTATCAGAGCGACCAGGTTTAGTGTTATCCTAGGAAACTAGGTTGGAAGTTTTCAAGGATGAAGTGGACATGCATTGTTTTACATTATCCACATGCATTGTTTTAAATGAATCACATGCATTATTTTCAATGAACAACTTGCATTTTTTTGAATTGTTTTAAATGATTTGAAATTGTTTTGCATGAACTAAAGATTTCTAAATGTTTTAAAATTGAAGGTGCGATTATGCCGCCTCGAAGGAGAACTCGAGGAGCTTTGACTCGATCTGGCTCTCGCCAAGGTAGCACAGATGAATCCTATGTCCCACAAGATGCAGGGACACATTCTGCTCTTGACTAGGAGGCACCTAGTGTGCAACACGAAGTGCCACCTCCTCCTCCTATGCCTCAAGTAAACCCTATGGAGCCACAGTTCTTTGAAGTCTTCGCCTAGGCTTTCACTTATGCCATGGGCCAAGGATCACAAGCTCAGGTGCCAACTCCAGTGGATAGGAGTGGACAGTATGATAAGCTCCGCAAGTACGGAGCGGTGGATTTTAATGGAACCACCAATCTTGAAGAGGCTGGAGCATGGCTAAAGAGGACAGAGAGGGTCCTAATTCAGATGAAGTGTAATGATGAAGAGAAACTGGAGAACATCAAGTATGAAGTCAATAAGAAGAGGAAGAGCCGGGAACAGTCTTCTAGGAAGGGGATGAGTGCTCCGATGCCAAAGAGGAGTGTGAGGAGCTTTTGCTCTCAGAGCAAAGTGGGGAGTAGTGGCCCAACTAAGGAGAAGCAGGCACGGGCAGTCTCAGGGCAAGCCTCAAGTGTGAGAGGCATGGAAAGGATGGGAAGGAGCCGATATACAAACCCCCAATGTGAGCATTGTGGGAAACTTCACAAAGGAGAGTGCCTTAAGTTACTTAGAGCATGCTTACGATGCAGGGAGAAGGGACACATGATCAGGGATTGTCCCCAAGCAATAAGGCAAGAGGGATCGCAGTCGCAAGCCCCAAGGAGAGTAGAAACAGTGGGGACCAGGCCAGTCACCGAGGTGGACAGTTTTGGAGCTGCAAGGAAGGTCGATCCTCCAGGAAGGCTAAGGTGTCAGGCTCAGGCTCAGGCAAGGGTGTTTGCCATAACCAGGGAGGAAGCTGTATCCGCATCCAAAGTTGTCACGGGTATGGCTCAGTTATTTAATTCTGAAGTATATGTCTTCATTGATTATGGTTCGACACATTCATTTATTTCTACAAGCATGGTTTTGCATGATGTGAATTTGGTGCCATTGTATAGCCCCTTAATTGTTAGCACTCCTTTAGGGAGGACGGTGATAATAAGTCAAGTATATAGAGACTGTGAATTGATTATTGAGGGTGCTAGACTAGTAGTATACCTATTGCCTCTAGAGCTGAAGGGTTTAGATGCTATACTAGGTATGGATGCCATGGAAAAATATTGTGCAAAATTAGATTGTAGCCACAAGGAGGTAAAGTTTGACTTTGGCAATGGTGAGAAGGTGTTTTTCAGAGGAGATAGGAGAACTCTATCACCCAGAATTATTTCGGCTTTGCTCGCCGAACGGATGATAAGAAAAGGGTGTGAAGCCTTCTTGGCACACATCGTGGACACTGATGTAAATGAAGGAAAGTTAGAAGATTTTTCGATTGTGAGGGAGTTTCCAGACATGTTTCCAGAGGACTTACCTGGTTTGCCGCCGGTGAGGGAAATCGAGTTTGCCATTGACTTGAATCCCGGAACTGCACCCATTTCTATACCACCGTATAGAATGGCTCCAACTAAACTAAAGGAGCTCAAGGAAAAGTTGGAGGAACTATTAGAGAAGGGGTATATACGATCGAGTTCGTCACCATAGGGAGTGCCGGTTCTGTTTGTTAAGAAGGATGGGACATGGCGCATATGCATTGATTACCAGAGACTCAATAAGGTGACTGTTAAGAACAAGTACCCTATGCCTCAGATTGATGATCTGTTTGATCAGTTGCAAGGAGAAAGGGTCTTTTCTAAGATTGATCTCAAGTCAGGCTATCATCAGCTCAGACTCAAGGAGTCTAATGTAAACAAGATAGCTTTTAAGACTCATTATGGGCATTACGAGTTCCTAGTCATGCCATTCGGACTGCCCAATGTTCTAGCTGCATTCATGGATCTTATGAATAGGGTCTTCAAGGAGTATCTAGATCAGTTTGTCACAGTGTTTATAGATGACATTTTGGTCTATTCCAAGAGTGAAGAAGAATATGAGGAACATCTCAGAATAGTATTGCAAACACTGAGGAAGAAGGAACTTTATACCAAATTTAGCAAATGTGAATTCTGGCTCCATGAAGTGATTTTCCTTAGACATGTGATATCGAAAGATAGGGTGCATATGGACCAAAAGAAAATTGAAGTAGTGGTGAATTGGCATGCACCGAAGATAGTGGCAAAAGTGAGAAGTTTTCTAGGTTTTGTAGGGTATTATAGGAGGTTTGTGGAAGGATTTTCAATGATAGCTGCTCCGATGACCAAGGTCATCGCTATTGAGGAAGAATCAGAAGTTTATCTAGAGTTATGAATGTCAGAAGAGTTTTGAAGAGCTTAAGCACAGATTGACAAGTGCCCCAGTTTTGATTTTGCCTACTGGAGAT